>JAWPHD010009466.1:0-77500 GCA_037043455.1 Cyrtodaria siliqua | reverse complement strand
GCTCTACTGCTATTTACTGCTCCTATTACTACTGCTAATACTGCTACTGCTGCTGCTGCTACTGCTGCTGCTGCTGCTGCTGCTGCTGATACTACTGCTCTACTACTATTATTACTGCTATTTACTGCTGCTATAACTACTGCTTCTATTACTACTGCAAATACTGCTACTACTACTACTGCTCCTACTGCTGCTCTACTGCTACTGCTGCTGCTGCTGCTGCTGCTGCTGCTACTACTATTATTACTGCTACTACTTCTGCTTTTACTACTGCTATTTACTGCTACTACAGCTGCTACTAATACTGCTACCTCTGCTGCCACTGCTGCCACTGCTGCTACTACTGGTCTACTGCTATATCTGCTACTACTGCTGCTTACTGCTACTACTGCTAATACCACTGACACTGCTTTAGTTGCAGTAGTAGCAGCAGTAGTAGCAGTAGCAGTAATAATTGTTTTAGTAGCAGCAGCAGAAGTAGTATCAGTAGCAGTAGCAGCAGCAGTAGAGTATCAGTAGCAGTAATAATTGTTTTAGTAGCAGCAGCAGCAGTAGTAGTAGCAGTAGTAATAGCAGTAGTAGCAGTAGCAGTAATAATAGCTTTAGTAGCTGCAATGGTATCATTAGCAGTAGCAGCAGTAGTAGTAGTAGTAGTAGCAGCAGCAGCAGCAGCAGCAGCAGCAGCAGCAGTAGCAGTAGTCATAGTAGTAGCAGTAGCAGTAGTAGCTACTACTACTAATGCTCTTCCTGTAGCAGCAGCATCAGTAGTAGCATAGCAGTAGTAGCATCAGTAGTAGCATAGCAGTAGTAGCAGCAGTAGTAGTAGCAGCAGTAGTAGTAGCACTACTGCTACTACTGCTGCTACTACTACTGCTGCTCTATTCTACTGCTGCTCTGCTACTGCTGCTGCTACTACTATTATTACTGCTACCACTACTACAACTGCTACTACTTCTGCTTTTACTACTGCTATGACTGCTGCTACTGATACTGCTGCTCTACTACTATTATTATTGCTGTTTACTGCTGCTATTACTACTGCTTCTATCACTACTGCTAATACTGCTACTACTACTGCTACTGCTGCTCTACTGCTGCTACTACTGCTATAACTGCTGCTACTACTACTACTACTGCTTTTGCTGCTACTACTTCTACTACTGCTACTGCTGCTACTACTGCTTTTACTGCTACTACTACTACTACTGCTTTTGCTGCTACTACTGCTGCTACTGCTAGCAACAGCAGCAGTAGTAGAAGCAGCAGTAATAGCAGCAGTAGTCGTAGCAGTAGTAGTAGTACCAGCAGTAGTAGCAGCAATAGTAGTAGTAGTAGCACTATTAGCAGTAGTAGCAGTAGTAGTAGTAGCAGTAGTAGCAGTAGTAGTAGCAGCAGTAGTTACTACTGCTGCTGCTACTACTACTAGTAGTAGCAGTAGTAGCTGGTACTGCTGCTCTGCTGCTACCACTATGGCTAATAGTGCTACTACTACTACTACTTTTACTGCTGCTACTACTGCTAGCAGCAGCAGTAATAGTAGCATCAGCAATAGTAGTAGCAGCAGTAGTAGTAGCAGCAATAGTAGTAGCACTATTAGCAGTAGTAGTAGCAGCAGTAGCAGCTACTACTACTGCTGCTACTACTAATATTGTTCCAATAGCAGCATTAGTAGCATAGCAGTAGCAGCAGCAGCAGCAGCAGCAGCAATATTAGCAGCAGTTGTAGTAGCAGCAATAGTAGTATAGCAGTAGTAATAGTAGTAGCAGCAGTAATAGCAGTATCAGCAATAGTAGCAGTAGCATTACTATTAGTAGCAGTAGTAGAGTAGTTGCTACTACTGCTATTACTATTGCTGCTTCTACTGCTCTATTGCTACTGCTGCTGCTGTTACTACTACTACTGCTCTACTGCTATTGCTACTACTACTGTTATTACTGCTATTTACTGCTGCTGCTACTATTACTGCTACTACTACTACTGCTACTACTAATACCACTGCCATTACTGCTACTGCTTCTGCTACTACTAGTAGCAGTAGCATTACTAGTAGTAGCAGTATTAGTAATTGCAGTAGCAGTAGATGCCGTAGCTTTAGTAGTACTGCAGTAGCAGCAGTAGCAATAGTAGTAGCAGCAGTAGTAGATACTACTACTACTGCTGCTACTCTACTTCTTCTGCTACTACTAATACTGCTGTTACTGCTGCTGCTCCTACTACTGTTACTACTACTACTGCTGCTACTTTTGGAGTAGTATCAGTAGCAGCAGCAGTAGTAGTAGTAGTATGAGCAGTAGTAGTAGTAGTAGTATTAGTAGTAGGAGTAGCAGCAGTAGTAGGAGTTATACTACTACTGCTAATACCACTGCCATTACTGCTGCTGGTGCTACTACTACTACTACTATTGTTTCTGCTGTTGATAGTACATAGCAGGAGGAGCAGTAGCACCAGAAGTAGCTGTAGCAGCAGAAGTAGTAACAGTAGTAGCAATATTAGTAGCAGTAGTAGTACAGCAACATTAGTAGCAGTACTACTACTGCTGATAATTCTGCATACTACTACTATTACTGCTACTGTGTCTACTACTACTGCTACAACAGTAGTAGAAGCAGCAGTAGTAAAAGCAACAGAAAAAGTAGTAGCAAAGGTAGCAGCATCAACAGCAGTAGCTACTACTACTGCTGCCACAGCTGATACCGCTACTACTAGAACTGCTACTACTGTCATTTCACTACTACTAAGGAAGCAGCAGCCGTAGTTGCATTATCAGCAGCAGTAATAGTAGTAGAAGTTGCAACTACAATAGTAGTCGCTGCTACTACTACTTCTACATGTACCGCTACTATGGCTATTACTACTGCTACTAATGCTGCAACTACTGCTACTGCTACTACTGCAGCTAATGATGCTACTACTGCTGCTGCTCCTGCTGAGGGTTTCTGGGTCAAGAGAGGATTTGTGGTGGAGTGAGGCTTTCTGGATAAGGGAGGGTTTTTGGAGCAGGGACGGTTTTTTGAGGTAGGTAAAGGGAGGGTTTCTGGAGTAGGCAGGGTTTTTGGAGGAGGAATGCTTTCTGGAGGAGGAATGCTTTCTGGAGGAGGGAGGGTTTCTGGAGGTGGAGGAAACAGTATCCTTCCTACTCCAGAAACACTGTCCTTCAGAAACACTCCCTTATCCAGACACCCTCCCTCAACCTTCCTCCTGCCCCATACAACCTAACCTGTATGGTGTTGCTGCCCCATACAACCTACCCTGTATAGTGTTGGCTGAGTGGTTTCAGAGATACAGCTGCGACGGATGCCGCCGCCCATGCTGCCACACGACAATCTGCTGCATAAGCTCTGCTTGCCTATGGTCAGCAGAGCAAAAAATGTGTAACGTGACATGTTACAAACAGCGTAATTCCTATATGACCGCCACTTCACTTTGTAAAAGCGGGGTTAAAATGAGCTCCTCCTCTTAGCAAGAGCAATGAACCTATAAAGTTGGATGAGTGTAGGTAGTATATGTAACTTTCATGAGGATAGCACCAGTACATAGCAGGAGGAGTTTCATGAGGACGGGTGTTTGTGTATCAACATTAAATGAATGCTTTCCTAGTTATCTCTCGAATGATTACTTCCATATTAGGTAATGATGACCGACCAACTGAACCACAAATACACACGGGCTCTTCCTCTCACCAAGGGCAATGTACCTATGAAGTTTCGTGCTAATTTACCGTGAGGAATGCGCATTTCCTTACAAGGCCATGGTGACCTTGACTTTTGTTCTACTGTCCCTACCAATGGCAATGTAATTATGCATTCCTCAACTTAGAAATCAAAACATCTACACTTATGGAACTTCATAAGTTCTGGAATGCATAATTGTTTACGGACAGAAGGTTAGACTTATTTCCCATGTTTCAAAGCTTTATTTCTTAATTTAATTAAAACTGTTTCAGACACCCTATCACATCACACAACAGTAACCTGGCACTAACACATTGGCTGCGGTGCCACTATATTGTTCATACTACAGTGTGTGTTCAAGGTAAATCATACATCTAGAGCTACTTATATAAAATAGAGTTTCGTACAAGCAGGTGAGACGTGCCACGGGACGATTTGTTATAAAAATAGAAAATAAACATCAAACCAAATGGCTGTCAATAAAACTTGCCTTAACAAAAATATACTGATGCGCCTTCTTACACAAGTCCTGTGCTCCACTTATGGAGGTGTCATCCCCAAGAGAAATAGCCTGCATTTTAACCCTTAACCCTCTAAGCACGACTATAATAGCCTTTGCGTCCATTGTAAACCCAGGTCAGCCTGCGAGTGTGATGTTATATATGAAATTTGAACAATCTACTCTAAAGGACTACAAAGTTATAAGAACTTTAACGCAAAATTTAACCAAAACCTTAACAACAATCTTAACCAAAATCTTAACGCTAACATATCGCATTGTAACTTTCTTGTCCTTGGGGGTAGAATGTTCAAACGTCATATATGATCTCCTGGTTATTATCCTTCTTAATGCCAATAACTTCCAGCCCTCCAACTGACCCTGGTCACTTAAATACATGTACTGTCAATATTTGCGTTAATATTTGGTGACGGTACATGTATTTGTGACCTTGACTCGGACCCAGCGTCAGTTGGAGGGCTGGAAGTTATTGGCATTAAGACGGACAATGACCAGGAGGTTATATATGAAATTGAACATTCTACTCCCAAGGACAATAAAGCTATAATACAATAAGTTGACGCTGACTGTCGAAATCTGTCCAGCGGTTCTTGGGAAGAAGATTAAGGTTTACACCATATATGGTAATGGTGGCCATCTTGGATGTTGCGCTGACCTAATTTTAACAAATTTGACAAATCCATGTGAGTTTCTGAGAAGTCGTTTGAAGCTGTGGCTAACGACGGACGGACGAAGCGTGATCCCAATAGATAGAAATAACTGAGGCTTTCATTGTATATTATTATTAGTTTATTGACATTTTTCAATAAATAGTGTATTTAAGCTATTTTTAAAATACGAGTTTTGTTCATTTGTATCTTATCAGCATCTTACAGTTTACAAGAACAATAGCAGAACAATGTACTAGAAATAATGTACACATCGTTGTAGAAAACTGACTAAAACTTACTTAATTCTACATTTATTCCACTGTCAGATCTATATAATTTAAAAGCAAGATTCAAGAAATTTACAAGCATTGATTCAATCTCTCCCAGAGGCCATTACATTGACCTCTGTCAACGTCGAAGAAAGTAGCCTGCGATCACATGATAATTTGTCACATGACCATAGCTAAAATATCAATACAGCGAACAGAACTTCAACACCGTAACACCACCAACTATCGGCTGCTGACTGACAGGTAAACAGTCAAAAGAAACAGGACTTATTTTCTACATTTTGCTATATATTTTAAGTTAATAATTTATTTTAAGGTAGGTTATTTATTAAGCCTTTATTCTACCGCAATATAATTCTGAGCATAATTTACTGTATATTTAAAAAACATTCAAGCCGAAAAATATTTTATTTTTTTTGTAATTGAAGCATTTCATATAAAGTTAATTCAGAAAAATATTAGTGCAATCAAGACATTTTGCGTTTGCAAAGATTCTTGGTATTTGATGAGACGTTGACAGAGGTGTATGTATGCAAGGAAAGACAACTCTGGGTAGAGAGATTGGCATTGATTATTGACTATTTTCCAGCCATTTCTTTCGGAGTAAGCTTTAGAGAGAAAGAGAAACTGTAAGAAAGTATAGGGTATGTTTATTATAGAGAAATAGTAAGAAAGTATAAATAGGCAGGAAATAGACGAGTAGCAGAATAAAGGAAATATAAAAGCCAAGCAATAAATACATAATTATAAACGCTACTAGGAATGGCACATACATATGCATACAAATGACTGTTTACCAAGTACCTCAAGCGGGATTGGAGGCAGTCTTGATTCGATTTCATGGAAAAAACTATATTTTGCAATGAGCCAAAACTGCCATAAATAGACCATTGTTCTCAAATTACTGTTTTCTTTTGTTAGCATAAACGTTGTTATTCATTAAAGGTATTTTAAAGCTGAACATATTCGATATAAACTATTTCTATCGCAAAAGTAGTACCGGTACGTCCTAGAGCATCAAATACCTATACATGAATTACTACTTTATATAATTATGACCAAAGGCAGAGTGTTTCCCAACACAATAACACTGCATTGGATTTGACTGAAAGTTATTAGCCACAGTCAAGTAAATGGTAACGTAAAACGCCACAACATAATACGTCCCTAATGGGCGTATAAAATCATACTTTTTGACAAGGGAATGGGGCCAAATTTCGACCACAAATATCAATTATGACCCAAAAAGCACTGAAAATAGAAGCATATATTGGTTTATTTGTGATATCCATTATTATTGCAGATCGACCCAAGTCCCTTTAAAAATGTGCCTGCTAGGTAAAAAAATACAAAGTGAAGGTGTCAACTATTCAAACGGTCAAACCATACGTTTCTGCATAGGATAAAAGAAGTATCGAACACAGGAATGTAAACACGGCAATGAAATACACATAAAGAGCTAGTGAACAAAGTTTGTCACGAATAAATAAATAACCTTGGATACAAATCACAACCAAGAACAATGTATCAAACTCAGTATCAACACATAATCAACTGGGGGGGTTAATACTTGTTCCGACCCTTTACTTTTACATACATCGTTGCTTACTATGCTGGAGGAACAATCACCTTATATTCTAAATGCCAATTTTAATCTACAAAATCTCTACAATTTACATGATAAATATAAAACCTATCTATAAAATATCAAACCACACATGGATAATTGGTGAAATGGAATCATTAAATTGAAAATTAATAAATAGCAAAAGACAATATTGGTGTGAAACTTTTGCTGACTTTGAGAAAACCATAAAGTACCCAAAACTAGAATTTAGAGGCCCTGATCCCCTAAACCAGAAGAGGCCCCAGTTCCCTAATCAGAATTTAGATATCCTGGCTCCTAGCTTAAAGAGGCACTAGTCCCCATACTAGAGATCAGAGGCCTTGGCCTCCTAACCAGAAGAGCCCCTGATCCCCTAACCAGAAATTTACCGGTAGAGACTCTGGCCCCAATTACAATGTAGAGGCCCTGGTCCCCTGAACCAGAAGATGCCCTGGGTTCTCTAACCATTAGATGTCCTGGAATCTAGCCTGGAGAGGCACTGATATCCTAAACTAGAAATTTAGAGACCCTGGCCCCCTACTACAAGTTAGAGGCCCTTCCCCCTGACCAGAAGAGGCCCTGGTTGGCTTACCAAAAATATATTGACTTTGGCCTCCAACCTACAATTTAGAGGCCTCGCACCCTTATCAGAAGGCACATATTGATTAGAAGGCAATATTTTTAGCTCAGACTACTCACAAAATTCCACTTTTCACACACAAATGGTCAATTTTCGTGCGATTAGTCAATATTTGTTGCATCACTTCTTCATTTTCAATTTACAAACATTTGTTTTGTTTTATACTTTTCGCGTGTGCCATATATTACTTGTTCAAGGTCCATTTTGACAGCACATGAACTTATGCACATAGAAAACGCCTTTGAACATGTGTCATGTTCTTCAACATTTTACCCGGGCTATCTATGCGCAGGTTATAGTCGCTTTCGGTCTTCGTTCACTGTATGTCTCTGTCACACCATTTTTATCGTGTCCCACTTGTTTGAAGAAGAATCACTTTTACTGTTTCGACAGTGGCTAGATCTAATGTTTATGACGACACCAGAATGTCCCATAAAGATTCTTTTTCCTGTGTGTGACTTTTGATAGTGGCTCCATCCAATATTTATTAAGGAACAGCAAGAATGTCCTATAAACAGCCCCTTAACTGGGTGAGACTATTTCGATAGTGGCTTATTTGATGTTGGTGCTTCCGGTAACAGCCTATTCCTTCAGTTGTGTCGACCATTTTGTCCTTTGCGTGAAACACTGTCAATCCTTCAATGAAAATGCCCCCAAGCTGACAGTGTCACTGTCGTCGTACAGACTTATACTGTCCTCCTGAAAAGCACAAGATTTATAAATTATAATACTGTGGAATCATTTTATTTCGTGGGCATTACATTAGGTTCTTTCCAAAAAGACAATTTCGAGGGGATGTAAATTCGCGCATTTCTGAATTTAAAAAAGAAACCTTGCTAATTATTTCCTGTTTGTTCTGGTAATCGGTCATGCGTACGACACGTTTGACTGCTTATTAACAGTCCTCCTGAACAAAGTTTGATTTTTGCCGATACATTGGTATTGTTTCTGATTGGCTGAGACAGGAACACCTGCTATCCAAGATATACAGAAAGGCAGAAAGACAATACATTTATTAATAAACAAAGAGGGAAACTTCATTATTATATCAACAAACTAAATGCAGATGGTCAGAAATACTTTAATAAAAAAATTACGGTCATGTGCTTCCAGTTTCAAATTTGTTTCTGCACAAAGGTCAAGACGTTAAGACTAATTTCTTTCATGTTCTGTCTGTTTCTAGTATGTTCTTATTGATAAAATATAACAAATCATTTCCGAGTTCAATTCATTGAGAACCTACCCAGTTGTCGAACAAATAATTTATTTAAACAATATTTTATTCAAGTACTGAATGGGATTGGACAACAGGCAATGCCTATGTAAGACCTCTCCCGTATCAAGGTACATATAAACAATACATTCATATCAAACATAACATAAAATGTGGAATTGTAGTACAGTTTGCATATATTGGTTTGACAATTAACTTAGAATCTTTGAAACATGTGTACCGTGATTGTTTATTATTAACACGTTGTAGTCAGAAAGAATTTAAGTGAGAAAAAAAAAGAATAAATAGAAAGAAAATTATACTGGAAACCAATACGAAATATATACAAAACTGTACCGATTATTACAAAATATAATGGTTTTAGTATGAGTTTCTGTAACCAATAGTTAATTTTGGAATTTAAGATAACTGAGAACAAAACAGACAAATAAAAAATAAAAATTACAATAAAAAGGAAGAAAGATGACAAAATATAAAAAAATTCTAGCATTGTGACAAAACATATCTGAAAATACAATAGTATATACATACATGTACACATTCATGCACATACCTATGTACACATACATATACATACATGTACATACATCTATAATTCTACGAAAATCTCCTGGTACACTTGATGTATTTGTGGACGATAAGTACAATTTCTGAGTTCGTAGTATCGTCTAGATTGGAACTGCCATTCAGTATCAAGTCAATGTTGATATGCGGGACATGAAGGTTATAATTATTGTTTACAGGTAAGTATGGCTGGATTAAATTATACATGTAATCCGGACTTATGCCATAAATTATTTTGTAAATAGTTACAAGTTTATGATATTTTCTTCTTTTTGTTAATGTTTCTAAGTTCAATTCATTATATAAGTATGATCTAGAGGAGTTCAATTCATTGAGAACCTACCCAGTTATCGAACAAATAATACTAAGTACTCAGCAATTGATGACAACGATAACAAACAATTCACTAGTACACAATTGCAAACGTGAACATCGGCAGACTGGCTTTGAAAAGTTTAAAACAAACACATAAGTTTTTGTTATTTGTTATCAAAATAAATGTTTAATCATTACATACACATTTCTGAAAACATACAACCTGGTTCAATAGTTATTATTGACTAAATGATGAGCCCACAACTGCTATGCGATACTGTATTTTATGGATTCCGAATCAAGGCCGTTTTCGTACACATTATTCAAACTTCAGGGCATTAAACACTCGTGGGGATTTGACTTCGCGCTTCCGGTCAACCACGAAATCCATGAAATTAAATCCCACATGAATATTAATGATTTCAGTAATTTTCTTTATTAGTCCTCCAGATAAGTCAAAACGTATTTCTGAACAGTTCCTTCATGATACTAAAACATTATAGCATAAAATAATTTATTTTTTTACATTATAAATCAACAATGCTGCCTTTCAAAGTCTGAAGAGTAATAACTACTGTTTAGTGGGGGGGTTTTGTACTGAAATACTCCGTATGCTTATTTCTTTCCTATTTTTTTTGTAAATGCCAATGGATTTCAATTATTTTAATACTCAAATCCCACTAAAAACTGCTTTAAAGCCTGAAGCACTGCTTTAACACATTAACCTTTTCCTTTTTCAATCAAAATCATTCTGTTTAATCACACCGTTCCATTTATGGGACTCAAAGGCAATTGTTTTCCCACATGAGAATTTTTCCTTAGTTTGTGCAACAGATTTCATTATGTTATTACTGACAGACAAACACTAAAGATTGTCGATTGTGACTTTCCAAACTATTATTGATTTGTGTTAGGATTGTCAATACCGCAAGATGGACGTTACTTAAATTTGGTTAATTATTGTGTAACCTTAAAAAAGTTTGGATTAAAGAGTAACAAGAAATGCACTGTAAGTGACAAATGCCCCCCGAAGTGACCTTTGACCTCTAAGTGTGACCTTGACCTTGGAGCCACGGACCTGGATTTTGTGCGTGACACTTCGTCTTGTTGTGGTGAGCACTTGTGCCAAGTTATTTAAAAATCCGTCCATTATTGTCAGAGTTATTTACCAACTGTACGACTACTATATGCCACCCTTCGGGGGCATAAAAAAGAGAACTGAATGCTATCAATTGATTTTTTCCCCTATATAAGTCTATGTAAAACTGTGATCCCCTGGGGCGGGACCAAATGTGACCCCAGGGTCATCATTTGAACAAACTTGGTAAAGGACCATTATACTTTGTAGCAAGTTTCAATAAATTTTAACAAGGAGTTTTAGAGAAATAGCCCGGACAAGCATTTTGTATTTTATATATATATATATTTTGGAAATACAAAGGGCCATAATTCACTGCAAAATTATCGAACCAGAACGTCATGACAGTATGCGTATTTATCGAACCAGAACGTCACGACAGTATGCGCATGTCCACTTGATACTTCCTAGCACATTTCGAGTTATTGAGAAATAGCCCGGACATATACGTCTACATCTACGGACAGACAAGCTGATTCCAGTATACATTCCAGTATACCCCTCACAAACTTTGCGGGGGGTATAAAAAGTAAAATGTGTATAATTATTTTGTAAATCTCACCGTTAAATCTATACTACTGGCCAGCCTCTTCCCCCGAAGATTTCCTGGAGTGAATTCCTTTGAATCCTTCACAAATGGACTGAACACGTGTGATACGGCTCTCTTTATCCGCCGAGGTGTTTTGTTGAATGAAAATGCCCTACTGACTCGTCTGCTGAATCTGTAAAAGAAAAAAACAGGAACTTGTTTCAGAAATAGACGTGACTATTCAGTTTTTAATGTATACTTGATTCAAACTGAATTCCATAGGGTTTAAGACACCGCAACACAGTTTCAAGATGGATATGAACTTTCTGGATCAAAACCTCATTTACAGCTACATAAAAACGTAAGGCATGAGTTCAGAAATTTCACAACGACTGAATAAATTACTCTCAACTCCAATTTTTAAAGCCTATTTTTCAGTTGCCTCTTACAACCATGTGAGAGTCAGGACAAATACAATCATGTGTGGTTTCTATTTCATGCTACAAATAAATAGGGTAGGCTAATATGGAAAATATTTTTTTTTTATATCATTTTTTTTTCTTTTTCAATCAGTACTTTCAAAACCTAATAAACTTACATAAATATTTGTTGATATCGGTACAGACAGAACACATATTTTATTTAATCTTTTTGCATATTAAAATGTTTAGTGTCGGCCCTAAAAAACGGTGTGTGTCAGGAAAACGGAACCACACATATACATTTATTTGGCCTTAATAGGCCGTGGTATCAATTGCTGGTCCTCTTCACCGACTCGGAACCACATGGTACATATCAATCACAAGGTGGTCATTTCAACTGAATCGCTCATTCATCAATATATTAGTCAGCTTAGTAAGAGCCGCTCCCAAAGAGAGGGAGCCTGGATCAACTATTATATCTACTGTAACAAAGCAGGGGATGAATAAAATAATCTAACTGCTTATGGATGCATTTTTATCACTTTTCCTTTTGTTTTTAAGTTACTGTTAAAGTTTTAAAAAAGAATGCTGGTCCTTTATTGTTCTTCCTTTTGCTGTTGGTGACTGCTAAACTTACTTAGCCGACGAGCTAACCAAAGAAGGAGGGTAAATCACCTGCACTATTAAGGAAAGCCCCGATTATTTAGAACATCTACTCTTCCAACTCTTGGGATTTCAAGTGATCTCTGCCCCATAGCAGACCACTGGCACCCTCAGCCAAAGGGAGATAATACATACCTGCTAGCTGCCTTACTAAGTGTCTGGCCCCCTAAATCTTGTGTGGTAACCTGCAGTTGTGGCCCTTCTGCAGACAATATGAGACTCTCCTGAAATCATTTGTAAAAAGTTCAGAAGGGCATTCTACATGTTCTAGGTCGATAATTAGCTGTGTTCACCAATAGGGTAAATATAGTATATTGGCGTTTAAGATTTGTGAGCTCAAGAGGGCCTGTATCGCTCTACTGGCTTTATGGAGTATGTGGTTGGGGTTTGGTGGTGGTGTGTGTGTGTGTGTGTGTGTGTGTGGGGGGGGGGGGGGGGGGGGGGGTCCGTCAATGACCATACCAATTTGAATCATAACCATTCAGATTTGGACAAGATATGCATTTTTTGTGGCTTTTGACCCCCTAGGGGGCCCCAGTGAGTGAAGCCAAAATCTGTGACATTATTGTGCATCTACACAACCTAACTAAGAAAAACACAATACAAGAACTTGAAATCTGAAATGGTATAGAAGGAGTAAGTGTCATAAAGCCGAAACTCTAATATAGCAAATTACTGCAAGCACCCCTCCCCACCACCAATTTCCATAAGATATGCCATTTGTTGATGGAGCCAACATATGAAAACTTATTTCAAATGTACACATCCTAACTAAGAAATACACCACACATGAACTTGAGATCTCAAAGGGTATAGAAGGAGTAAGCGTCATAAGGCCGAAACTCTGTAACAAGAGTAATTACTGCAAGCTCCCCAAATTGTGCACCTGTATGCCGGAGGATAAAACTTGTGTATATGTTGTGCATCGAGCTCCTAAATGACCACACAAAATTAGAATCATATTCATTCATATTTGGACAAGATACGTATTTTTTCGGATTCTTGACCCAATTACCCACAAAGGGGCCCCAGTGGGCGGAGGCAAATTCCGAGACTTTGCTGCACTCCACACGGCCATCTTTAACGATGAGGTCATCGCGCCTTTTAGCCATATTGACAAAATGTTTTTTAAAGCAAACAAAATCGCTGCAAATGAAAAATAATAATACAATTTATACATTTTACATATGTATATTTAATTTTAATAAATTTGCAGTGATTTTCTGTGCTTTAAAGGACATTTTGTCAATATGCCATATATGGCAAAAAGGCACGATGATGTCATCGTTCAAAGATGGCTGCCTACATTTATGTTCTTTGCACATTTTCAATAGGTCACATCTCCTTTATTTTTCATGGCATTTTGATAATTCTTTCAGTTTTTTTAAAGTTTTTTAGAGCTCTTTAAAATAAACCTTGTTTGAAAATAGTACATCAACCTCTTTAAAGACAAACCTTATTTCCACTATAATTCTCATGTTATGATCATTTCTTTTCATTTGAGATAGAAACAAATATGAACAAGAGGTCAATGACATTGAAGCTCTACTGGCAGGTTCTGAAAGATAGATCAGCATTCCTGTGAAATTTCATGAAAATCTGTCAAGTAGTTTCAGTGTAGTCGTTACAAGTTTTTATATATAACTCTATGTAAACAAAGATGGCCACTGGCAACCATGTTTAATGACGAATTTTGTTAAAGTTTCATGAAAATCCATCAATTAGTTTCAGGAGTAGTCGCTATAAGTTTTTACTATATTACTCTATGTAAACGAAGATGGCCGCTGGCAGCCATGTTTAATGTCGAACCAAACTGATTTTCGACAAGGACCAACATCGTGTCATGCTGATCATTTTAGAAAAAGTCCCCTATCAATATCACTTATAGTTTTCAAGAAGTAGTCGCTAAAAACTCTTTTTTTTTAAAAATCTATTTTTAGCTGTAGTGGCCATTTTGAATTTCATGCGGACCTGAAATTTTTGCTAGGACCAACTAGACAACAAGAGCAACATTCCTGTGAAGTTTCATGAAAATCCGTCATGTAGTTTCAGGAGTAATCGCTACAAGTTTTTACTATATCACTCTATGTAAACAAAGATGGTCGCTGGCAGCCATGCTTAACGTCAAATCAAAACGATTTTGACAAGGACCAACATCATGTCATGCTGATTAATTAAAAAAGAGTCCCTTATCAATATCACTTATAGTTTTCAAGCAGTAGTCGCTACAAACTTGTTTTTTAAAAATCTATTTTTAGCTTTGGCAGCCATTTTGGATTTCATGTCAACATGAATTTTTGCTAGGATCAACTTCATCGGCAACATTTCTGTTAAGTTTCATGAAAATCCACCCAGTAGTTTCAGAGGAGTAGTCCCTACAAAAAAAGTTTACCGACGGACGGACGACGGACACCGCACCACGGCATAAGCTCTGCTGATCTTTGATCAGTCGAGCTAAAAACTGACTTTGAATTTTGCTTATATCTTGGGAGCTAATAGTGGACTGAATTTTTAAATGGAATGCATATTTAAGAAAATCAAGGGCCATAAGTCTGGTATTACTGGTCCGATCTGGTTGGTTTTTAAACGTGTCCGAGCTTTCATTGATATTAACAATCAGGCAAACTTTGGTAACATCAAATAATAAATGAAGGTGCTAGAGTGTTCACAAAACAGAATATGGCTTTTTTCAGAATAACAAGGGCCATAACTGTTACTAATCAGATTTGGCTGGTTTTGTCCTGGCTTTCATAGATATTAACACAGAATGTGTAAGCTTGGAAAAGATCAAATAACAAATGAAGGTGCTAGAGTGTTCAGAAGGCAGAAAATGGAATTTTTTTAGCAATAAGAATGGCCATAACTCCGACGTAAATGGTCCGATCTGGCTGGTTTTAGAACTCGTCTAAAGATTTCATTGCTATTAACAATCTGGTAAAGTTTGGTAAAGATCGGATGAAAAACAAAGTCCCCATCGTTTTATTCTTTGGTTCTTTTAACATGGTTCTCCCAGTCTGTCTCCATCAGATAAACGAAATAAGGAATTTAAAGTGTGATCTTGTTCATGGATGCACCAAAGACACCCTGTGGTGCCAGCGACTTAATTGGTACAGGAAGGTCGAATATGTAAAGCTCACAACAAAACTCACATAATCTGTCCGACACAGAGTGTTGGAGATCGACTTTGACACCAACGTCAGAAAACTATTTTTTTCCATTTCGTCTGAATCTAACATGAATGTCAACAGTTTTTCCTCCATTTCTCCGCTATTTTTCACAATGAGTCCAAATGCTCCTTTGCACACCTCCGATTCTACAAAGTCTAACACTCGTTTAACACACTGTAGCTGTAAAAATTCTATGTGTTTGAAGCCTTTCTGAGGCGTTTTATGGGAGCCTGGACTCTTCAACAAAAGCACTTTTGTTCTTCGTTTACATATCTGGAATGGATATTATAATCTCATAAATATATACAATGTTCTTTAAAGCAAACTGAACGAGGTAAAGATAAAGTTTAAACAAAATTTAATTCCTACTAAAATGTAATATACAATATGTCATGTAAAAAATCTTATTTAAGTAAAATGAAACGGAATTCACTCAAAAAATGTAATATAAAATGTCGTGTGAAAAATTAAAAGTAAAATTAAACAAATTTTCATTCAATAGATGTATTTGAAAACATCTCATCTCCCTCTGAGTTTGCTGTCCCAATATACCCTAACCTGATGTGTTAATGAGACCTAAAACCAAGTACATCTTCTCATTACTTTGACATTAATCAATACATATTTCCACTCACCACAATGCTGTCTGAGAAAAGGAAGAGAGATAAAGGAGTGCCCCGGTCACACAGGGTGTCTGACAACTCGATCACGTCCATCCGCGTTACAAACATTCTGTGTGATGAGATTAACGTTGCCTGAAAAACAGATGTATGGCCGTAATAACATGCGTGATCAATATCGCATGAAAAACAGATGTATGGCCGTAATAACACGCGTGATCAATGTCGCCTGAAAAACAGATGTATGGCCGTAATAACACACGTGATCAATGTCGCCTGAAAAACAGATGTATGGCCGTAATAACACGCGTGATCAATATAATATCGCCTGAAAAACAGAGGTATGGCCGTAATAACACGCATGATCAATATCAACTGAAAACAGATGTATGGCCGTAATAACACGCGTGATCAATGTCGTATGAAAAACTGTTAAACAGATGTATGGCCGTAATAACACGTGTGATCAATGTCGCCTGAAAACAAAATCTGCCTCAGATGGAGCTAAAACCATACCTTAATTAGATGGCAGAGTAATTTACGATCTGGGCTGATTTTTGCACAATAATTGTGATTATTGCAATAGTAAATAATCACCATTTATTTTTGCAGTCTTTGTGTTCTAATCCTTGGTGCACCTGTATTGGCAGTTAATAAGGAATTGAATTGAATAGAACATATCGACTTCCGGTTCCTTTTTATTTCCTGTCTTTTTAGAGCAACAACGTTCCCACCCGCCTCACCCTGTTATGTATTTACATAAAACAGTCTATTAAATCATTTTAGAATTATTTTATCTTTAGAATTCTGTGATTCTTGATTTCAAGAAACTCATTCCTCAATGAGTGATACAAATATTTTTAATCTGTTGCTCACAGCAATTAAAAGGCTCATTGTGTTCTGAGAACACATTGAGCTGCATGTAATAGCATGATGTGATGTCATAATAGCATGACGTGATGTCATAATTATCCAGTGTGTGATGTCATAATACCAGAAAGTGATGTCATGATAGAAGCAACCAAAGGAAATTATGAATGAAGCATTCTGATTGGTTCACTGATAAAAATTGGACCAATGAAGCCAGTTAATTGAAAGCTCATTGTATTCTCAGAACACACTGAGGTTTTACTGGACATTGAGTAGTGAGGTTCTTGAAACCCAGTAACACAAAATTCTAATGATAAAATAATTCTAAAATGATTTAATAGACTGTTATAAATGTATTTTATATTCTCGCTGTTTTTATACTGCAGACTGTCTTGTGAACTTGGATACTGCCGATTATAATATATATTTCAGATCATATACAATTATATAAAAGCTGCAGCGCATTAGGCCAACGCAATACACATCCAGCCCAGAACAGTGTGATCCTGCCTTCAAGCTTACACCAGTGGGATCTCTTACGCCAATTGGTTTTACAGCAATGACGTTTACATAAATTAGTACCAGGATGTGATCAAATTCATGTTATGGCGTGTCATAAGGCCAAAAATAAAATTATGTTTGTTTCCCCTTCCCGACCCATGCAAAAAAGGGTTGGGTAGGTAGGTAGGTAAAATATTTTTTTTATTTCATTTCTTTTATTTGAGATCAAAACTGGAATACATGCTACCTATAAGACACATTTAAGACAAAAAATAAAAAAAAAATAAAAAAAATAAATTTTTTTTTTTTTATTTTTTTTTTTATTTTTTTTTCCGCCAGTGTCGAAAAAATAATTCGGGTCGCGGCAATTTCGGTGGGTCGGTCGGGAAGGGGAAACAAACATAATTTTATTTTTGGCCTAAATACATGTGTCAGTTAATGAACCATATGCCGATAAAGGGTTATCAAGTCATTTTATTAGTATTGAGTGCAATAAAGACATTCAGGACACAGAAGATTTCGATGATGCTTTATATGAAAGAACATTAGTCATTGAAATGCGTTATTACTATGATGCAATCTTTTCAACCTATGAACAGTATTATTACAGAGAGTTTGAAGAACAATTATATTTGTGCCAAATTTGTAGTCATAATGTAACTAGTCATAATATACTTTATACAACTGTAAATCGTTGTATGTGCCAGTATTGAAAGTTGTAATTTTCTTATATGTTGAATTTCCATTTAGTGCCATGTTAACTGAGAAAAAATTTAGGATCAGTCGCAATGCAGCGGAAATTCTATTGCAACTGGGGATCGGATGTCATGTGCATTTGAAGAAATACAAGCCTGATTACGGTTTAACCGAACGGGTTAAGTATTTCAATGCAAGGGGAATAAATCTGGAGCCGTCATAATTCTTTTATATAGGGGTTAGCTCCCTTCATTGTGTTTGCCACTGGGGAAGGTTTTGTCCGTTACTGAAAGTGTGCATTGCCTTATAATCCCCGATAGTTGTGGCAGTTCAGTAGTGTTTCTAATAATGTGTTTATTAAAGCGCTTGTCACAGTGCTTTATTCTTGTGTAAATTAATGAAGTGCTTGTCACAGCACGTTCAAGTTGTGTGTAAATAGCTGTAAGGTACTTGTCACAGTACCTTGTTATATATAACATAAGTGCTTGTCACAGCGCTTTAATATGTGTAAGATGTAAGTCGCTTGTCACAGTGACTGGTTTCTAAGTACTTGTCACAGTACTGGGAATATGTGTATAATATGTAGTGCTTGTCACAGTGCTACTTTTAGAAGTGTACTTAATAAAGTACGTCTGGAGTGCTGGTCATAACCACACGAGGCAAGTAAATAGGACGAATTTGGGAAAGCAGTATAGCAAATGCACATGGCATCAAGATCACCAGTTGCAGGGTTTCCTAGATCCTAACGCTGGTCCTAACCACGTTGGATCTTCAAGTTGCGGCCATATTTTGCCAAAAAATAAATGTTTTATACAGCTTTATTTCATGGCTGATCTTTCACTACTGAAAATATTCACAATGGACATGATTGAGGAATTTAATTTTAACCAGTGTCAACAGAATGAATACATGGTGTTTTACGGCACGTCGACACAAATAGGTCATAGTGTGTGCAAAATCTGAACAATGAAATAGTCAATTATTAAAGAGTAGGTCAAAAATGTATAGGTAAAACTGTTTACAGATACATGTAAGGCATATGGTAAATAATATCAACTATGTATATGAAGATCCACAAGTGCCCATCAACCTGCTATGTCAAGAGAACTTTTTAAAAAAAAATTCAATATAAGGAAAATGTAACACTCACGGGACAGTTCTCGATATCCTTCATAATATCAAACATCACAACCTGACCTTCTGTCTTCCTCTTGTCTTCATTGATATACCTGTAACAGAGATAAACTAAATTATAATATCATCATTTCAAGGATTTGATTTTAAGCCAGAAACATCATTGAAAATTAAGGCCAAAAAAAAAAGTGTTCTGTTTCCAGTTACCCGACCGACCCTATTTTTTTTTATTGCTATTGGCATTTTTTTTTGTGAAGATGATGATAATGATCACAAATATTTGGCAGTGTTTCACCAGTCCCGTTGCTGAGCGACAAATGTTTCTCTTTCGTGATGATGAAATGGCTGAAAGTAACCAAACCCGTTTGACAGCAATTACCATTGAAAACTATTTCCCAATATCTGTCGCAGTGTTAAGTATAGGTCTATTTGAAGTTTGATTTTCAGGAGAAAAACTATATAAATCACAAGATAAAAGTTTAATTTACCTATTATGAAAACATTTATTCAAAATCGATTGAATATCATGTTTTTACTTACGTCATTACTTCCTTCAGCACACTGTTTGCCTTCTCCAGTGTAGAATAATCTGGATTAGTTTTACTAGTGTGTTTTAAAATATCTGAAAAAAACACAGAAGAACATATTATGACATTTACCTTGTAATAATTGAATTGAATGTTGTTTAACGGCTCATCAACACAGTATAGGTTATTTAGAGCCGCCCCGGAGAGAGGGGAAGGATACATAGGAATCCGGGAACCTGCCCTACTCTTATTATCGAATAGATTCCTATGGTTCTTTAACGTGCTCGGAAGATAGACCGATACACGGGACCGCCCGGTTTACGTCCCCATCCGACGGACGAGGCTAAGGTAAAGTGTCTTGCCCAAGAACACACCGACGGAACTCAGTGGCACCGCGGAGGATTGAACCCGGGGCCTCCGGTTACAAATCCGCCGACCTTGAAATAATACAATTATAAAAAAAGGCCAAAAAAAACCTGTGTTTTGGGCAATGGTCTCAAAATGTCTAGGTCGGGTAGGTAGGCTTTTTTTTAAAAGAAGGAAATGTTGCTACATTGAGGAATTCACTATTCATGAGAGCATTTGTCTAAATACGTGCAAAAGTACTGACATGATGTTGCTGATTTCATCAATATCGTCTAGGTGTTTTTATCTTTAAACATTTTGAATAATCGTTTGCGGGTATTTGCTTATGAGTAGTCTCCCTTGCCACACCTATAATACGCTGATGCATAGAAATAGACATCGAAACTCGATCTACGCAATTTTTAAGGGTCGGGTTGCCCGAAACACATTTTTTTTTTTTTGCTAAGGTAATAGGGTCGGGTTGCCCAAAACACAATTTCTTTTGTTTTTTTTGGCCTAAACTGTACTTTCACAGTAGTGTCCTATACTTACCTATACACAATTAATTGATATATAAAAAGCAAACCATCATTTAAAAGTCGTTTTACAACAATATTCCAACTGTGCTGGTAAGCAGACTCTGTGGCTTAGTGGATAAGGCCTTGCGAGTTAAGAGCCCTGGTAGTGGCATGTCGGATTGCAATCTTCATCTCCTCTCCCTGTGAGGCTGCTGTCCCAATTTAAAGACATCACACCAGAATCAAAAGATCACGGACATTTAACACCTAGAGACCATCACAAACTTGTTAATCCTCTACTGTGGAAAATATTTATTGAGGCCCTGACATAATTTTATATAAGACTACAATGTGCAATGTTTCTTACAATTGCTAAATGTTCATTTTACTTTTTCGAATAGAAACATTTAAATATGGCAGATTAAAAAGGTAAAATCTGCAAATTCAATTTATTTTATTATAACAAATAGGTATAGACTGAAATAATACACCATAAACAACATTACAATCATGACAAAATAACCTTTCTAGTCCCACATATGTACCATGTATGCTATTTTCTCTCAGTTAGGATCCAGCATCCAGATGTAAAACAGATAAAAATTATGAGCCAAGTCGTATTATCATAACAGACCCTTTTGCAAAACAGCTTTTATTATCGACAATCAAAAGTTTTGACGTTTACAAAACTCCCCCAGAATTACATTTTCAGTATGGACTCTTATTTAGTGGAATCTTTTAATAACACACTAAACATTTTTCACGACAAAAGGATAGGTTATTGTGGTGATATACAGTACATTTTAAAAACAAACTTAGCTGTGTGTCATTGGAATGAAAAAAATAGTTTGGACAACGAACGTCGATCATCCTATGGATACCGAAATCGAATTTGGTTAAGATGGGTCAGTTTATTGTTCAAAGACTGTATTTGGAGACCATTTTAGAAGACCCAATTAATGTAAGTTTACACATAATTATTATTAAATTAAAGATATAATATATGTTGTCTTAAACTTAACCAAAATCAATACTAAACATATTGAAATTAAATCATGCTGGTACTGTTACACATAAAATTTAGAATTAATTAAATCGGATTTAAAATTGTTTGTCGGGGCCTCATAATATAACAGTACATACCAATCTCCAATTTTGCATGAAATTCTGGTACTTGTCACAATGCATGAAAAAAACAATCATAATTATGCCCCCACTATTTCTATAGGATGGATTAGGCTGGTGGGATGTCTTTAAAGGGGCTGACACACTATTTTCAAACACAATTTATTTAAAAGGACACTGAAAATCTTGAAAAAAACTGAAAGAATTGTTAAAATGCCATGAAAAATAAAGGCGATATGACTGGCGATATGACCTATTGAAAATGAATGGAGGCAGCCATCTTGGAACGATGTCATCGCGCTTTTTTTACAATATATGGCATACTGACGAAATATGTTTTAAAGCAAAGAAATCACTGCAAATTGATTAAAAATAAATATATAGATATATTGTATGCATATTTTTCATCTGTAGCAATTTCCTTGTGTCAATATGCCATATATGGAAAAAAGAGGCAATGATGACATCGTTCCAAGATGGCCGCCTCCGTTTATGTTTCTTTGCAATCTCCTTTATTTTTCAGGGCATTTTGATATCTTTCAGTTTTTTTCATATTTTTCAGAGCCCATTAAAATGTGGATCAACCCCTTTAACCTAATATGATGTCTTGATTGGACAATTAACCCCGGTGTTCTGCTGTTGGCAAAACGTGTCAGCTTTTCATAAAGACTGAGTTTGGCGGGAGGTGTACAGTACTGGTTCTACCCAAGAAAAGTGGGTGGTCTGCCTCCACCACAAAAAATCGGGTGTCATATATAACCTTACGTGTTGAAAATGATGCAAAACACCATACAAACAAACAAAAACTGAGTTAATTTAAAATTTTGTATCTTAACAAAAAAGTGTGTCATGTACTAAATTAGTTTGTACCGCAAAGTTCAAGGTCATATTTTGGGTTCAAAGGTTATACTGTCATACAATGTTTCTACAGTGAAAATCCTAACGGCAGCACGGTTGACCTTTCGTATCAAAAGTTAATGTTATCTTGACAAAGATTTGCGTGAACTTTTAAAAGGATTAATATAGTTTAATAACACTGTTCAATAATGACGCTTTTGTACTGTATCTCAACAAGACCCTGCCTACTAAAATGCCTTGTCAGCTCTATGGATAAGGCCCTGGCTTTGGAGTGCTACGCCCCAGTGGGTTTGCTCCCTGGCAGTCAGGTCTTTTGGGAATTTTCATCATCTCATCTCCCTCTGAGGTCTCAATATCACCTAATGTGACGAATTAATGGGACACAATAATTAAAACAGGTACATTGCTCAAAGGTCTGGGTGACAACAAAAGGTTCAAAGGTGGAACTATAGATTATGATATGTACAACTGAACCCATGACCTCACGCTCTACCACTACGTCATGCCATGGTTTGAAATATAGGCCAATATCCAAATGAGTCTACATCTGAGTCACTATAAGTATTCAAACTCACCGTTTATAAGGAGCATCACACTCGGTAATCGTTGTACAGGTCGTATCAACAATTCCGTTAATGTTTGCCGACCACATTCTGGCTTGGTTTGACACACCTAAATGGTAAAAAAAAGTATATTTCAGTTACAAAACTTGTAAAGAGTTACTAAACGATCACATTTCACAACAAAGTCTTGAAACCAAATTTATTAACCTGAGATTTTTTTATATTATCATTTATCATTACTCAAATGTGCCTATTAAATACAAAGATTTATCGACTCACCCTTAAATAAAATTAATAAATTCAAAATGGCGGTAAGGAGGGCAATCATTGAATACAGACATCTTACCAGACTGGTATTGATGTTTATTTTGTTTAAAAAATGTATATTTTCTAAAAAAATCGAAGAATAAGAAACTATTGCAATTATATCATTATGATTAAAGGACTATGTCACAAGATACAATTGTTTTACATGTATATCAGCTTGTAAGTTGCATTGCTTACAGTGTAGTTTTCCTATAGAAATCTACAGGTGGAATGATGCACCGGACTAGTTTTCCTATAGAAATCTATGTAAACTACAGGTGGAACGATGCACCGGACTAGTTTTCCTATAGAAATCTATGTAAACTACAGGTGGAACGATGCACCGGACTATCCAAGATCAAAATGGAAATTCATTCACACTTACTACATGTCTGCTGATCGCTTTGGTAATGGTCTCATATTAATATCTCTTGCTGCTCTAGATAAGAAGCTATAGCAAACTTTCTTATTTTATGTAAATTTTTAGATGTGGTGGCCATCTTTGTTTTTGCAGGAAGTTTTATTTTATTTTAGACCTACTGAGAGAAATGTTTTATGAAAAGGTTACAGTGGTTTTGCTGTAGATACGTTTTTCTGATATAGGTCTATCTTAACAAATATGGCGGCCAGTGACGGCCATCTCTATTGGCTAATCAAAACTTACTTTATTTTGGACCATCTTCAGGTCATGTGAAAAGATTTTAACTAGGGGGTGTTTCTTGAAACACTTGTCACCTCATTAGCTTCCTTTAACCTACTGACCCCAAAATCAATAGGGGTCAACCTCTCACCATGGACAATCAAGTAAGGAAGTTTGAAGATGGTAGGCGCTATTCTTTAGAAGTTACTTAGCGGAAAAGTAGTTTGTCACGCCAACGGAGATATATGATCCTAAGTGTCCGCCATGCGAAACGAAAACAATCCCGGTTGTCATTAAGTACAGCATATATTTTATAAAAGTCTGACAGTATTAAAGCCTTTTACAGGGATATACCTTTTATTTCAACATGTACAGCAAAGGGAACACAGATAAAATGTAAGTGGGACATTCTCTTTTTTTTTGGGGCCTTTACAAAATTGTCACCTACCTTGAGAAAGGCATGGAATCTTGGGTTAGTTTTATCACATTTCTGTATTCTCTCCTTCGTGTCCTCGAAGAAATTGACAAATGGTGGATACGCCTTAATCAGTGCATCAGCCTGTAAAACAAACAATTAGTTACATTACCGTAAGCTGAGGATGAGTATACATCTTGGTCAAGCCAAGAATTTAATCTAACTGTTGTTTGAAGGCTCAACACATTGTTTAGGTTATTTCGAGCCACACCAGAGACAGGGAAAGTATGCACAGGAATCTGATAACCGAGCCACCCCAGAGACAGGGGAAGTATGCACAGGAATCTGATAACCGAGCCACCCCAGAGACAGGGGAAGTATGCACAGGAATCTGATAACCGAGCCACCCCAGAGACAGGGGAAGTATGCACAGGAATCTGATAACCGAGCCACCCCAGAGACAGGGGAAGTATGCACAGGAATCTGATAACTGAGCCACCTAAGAGACAGGGGAAGTATGCACAGGAATCTGATAACCGAGCCAACCCAGAGACAGGGGAAGTATGCACAGGAATCTGATAACTGAGCCACCCCAGAGACAGGGGAAGTATGCACAGGAATCTGATAACCGAGCCACCCCAGAGACAGGGGAAGTATGCACTGGAATCTTATAACCGAGCAAACCCCAGAGACAGGGGAAGTATGCACAGGAATCTGATAACCGAGCCACCCAAGAGACAGGGGAAGTATGCACAGGAATCTGATAACCGAGCCACCCCAGAGACAGGGGAAGTATGCACAGGAATCTGATAACCGAGCCACCCCAGAGACGGGAAGTATGCACAGCAATCTGATAACCGAGCCACCCAAGAGACAGGGGAAGTATGCACAGGAATCTGATAACTGAGCCACCCCAGAGACAGGGGAAGTATGCACAGGAATCTGATAACTGAGCCACCCCAGAGACAGGGGAAGTATGCACAGCAATCTGATAACCGAGCCACCCCAGAGACAGGGGAAGTATGCACCGGAATCTATTAACCGAGCCACCCCAGAGACAAGGGAAGTATGCACAGGAATCTGATAACTGAGCCACCCCAGAGACAGGGGAAATATGCACAGGAATCTGATAACTGAGCCACCCCAGAGACAAGGGAAGTATGCACAGGAATCTGATAACCAAGCCACCCCAGAGACGGGGGAAGTATGCGCAGGAATCTGATAACTGAGCCACCCCAGAGACAGGGGAAGTATACACAGGAATCTGATAACCGAGCCACCCCAGAGACAGGGAAAGTATGTACAGGAATCTGATAACCTTGCTCTTATCTTACTATCGACTCTGATATACATGCCATTTACATTTTGTGCGTCAGTGTCACCAGCTACTAAAGTTTGCATGTTTATTCGTGCACTTGACTTTTATCTGTCGCCATGTGTAATATCAGGCTTTCCAGTACTCAGGTAAAATGCCAATAACTTAAAATGGTATGCAAGTAGTTTTTATATTGAAATGAATTAAATGTACAGACCTTTTTACTGATGACTGTTCCCACTAATTGGTCTTCGTGCCACTCATCCACCATGGCCATGAGTTCATCCCTGATGGAATCGTGGATGTTGCAGATGAGTGGAATATTACCAAAGATCAATTTAACATCCGGCGCCGCCAGAATTGGCCCGTTGTACTGGTCCTGTTTCTCTATCTGTGCTTTAAACGTCTGAAACGATGACAAGGACCATGACACTTAAGCAAAGACAATGACCCTCAAGCCATATCAAGTCAGCTTTACCATCATCACACAAAAGAAGACAACATTATGAACTATGACTATTACCAATATACTTGGAAATTAATTTTTATTACCGTAAAGCAGAACAAATTAATTTTCGCGAAAAAAACAACACTGTTTTTTGTGAGTGGCCTTGCTGGTACTGAAGGCATATGCAAAGTTTCAACGTGTCTGAAAAAGCAATGTTGAAAATATTGAAATGAGAACAAGAAATGTCATGGTAAGTGAAAATGCTCCCCAAAAAGGTTTTTTGACCTTTGATCTCCAGGTTTGAGGAGGTATGGACCCGATTCTTGCGTACGACTTTTTTTTATTGTGATTACATTTTTGTGAAGTTTTATGCAATTCCCTTCAGTACTTTCAAAGCTATGGCTGAAACAAGAGTGAACGAACAGAGGAACGATGCGATTACTATATGCCTCCCTTCGGGGACATAAAAAACATTAAAGCAAAACATTAACATAAATGTTGATTCTGCCACCATCATTGCCCCTGCAGTGATAGTGATACCTATGTCTTGCCACCTGCTTTAAATGAGAGAATTTAATTCTTTCAAGATCATGTTGCTGTATCGGTGTTGGGAACTAAAACAATTATAAAAAAACAACAAAAAAACATGTTATTTGTTGAAAACAAACATATTTTAAGTTTTCCTGAAAAAATGTCCCAGAGTGATGTAGTTATAGACAAGGTGTGAAGCTCTCGCTGGTCAACTGTTGTTTTTTTTAGTTCCCAACACCGATACAGCAACCTGTGCTTTGGCTAAGACAGTGTGATTTACACTGATCTGGAAAAATAGTTTTTTTCCAGTGATGTATACCTAATTGGAAATCGTGTTTTTCGAAGCATTTTGACTCGTCACAGATAACGGTTTGATCAAATTGTTTTCGGTTAGGTTTCAAGAATGACATACATCTGCAATTCCAACCAGCCCAGATTTGTAGATAATGCTCGGAATTTGGCCAGTGAAATAATTGATGAAAACAGTAAGGTATCAAATGTTTTGTTGTCGTTCAGAATAAAAACTACTAGGTATAAACTCATTGCACTTACGTTCTGCAAGGTATGCAGTATGGCCACATAGTTTTTCTCTGTTTGTAGAAATTCTTTTACCACTTGTAACCGTGGTGATATTTTAATTGGTTCTCTGTCATCTAGATTGATAATAAATAAATCGGATATATACATTATAATTATACCTTTAAAATGACACAAATAATTAGAGTTTACATAAGGATACCAAGTTAATAAGACTGGGCTATGCATTAGTTCTTGCCAGTGGCCATAGGCTAAACAAACTTTTAAATAAACGTTTTTTCAAGTGTTTTAGCCGATTTGGCAATTAAGTCATTTTGGCCCATACAAATGAATGTTTGGCATTGGCAAAGTGGCGAATATGGGTAAAACTAGCAGGGGCGTACCAGGAGTGTTTTTGGGTATACGCACGGGGCCTTCATTGGGATTTTTTTTGAAAAACTGAACCCTAAATAAGTAGTTTTGAGCGATTTAGAAATGTATTTTGAAGCTATTTTAATTAACATGTTGCCAGTTGTCAATCATTTATCCATTTCAACCAATCAAACCAAGACGATACCTCCGACAAACAACAACACTTTTCACTGTATAATAAAGCATGTGCAACTGTGTTATAATATAACCTATTGTCAATATACTCCCACATCAACAAAGGGGCGGAGATATCTATGTACTGTCGACATGTCAATTCTCCAGTCATTATTTTTTGGCCATAAAAAAACACAAAAAAATAAAATATAAACTCTGACATGCAAGCAAAACTGAACAGTTTAACAACAATTTAAATGCATTTTTTAAATTAAATGCAAGGTCTTATACAAGCATTATAACTTTACCAATAAACACAATAAAAATAAACCATACTTAAAACAACATTGGGTGTGGAAGGTGTTCGCGGTGTAGGTCGGAAATCTTAAAACACATATGTTCAAAGTTTATGTATCAAGTCGTAATAACACTTACCATGTATACCGACATTCAAATCAACGGGTCTTTGAAATATTCAAAATGACCACTTGTATTGAAGAAGTGCAAAAGTCCACTTGCCCTTATTAACTTTGTATACCACCCCTTATTTTGTCATATATATTAGGCCAAAAAATAAATAGGTGTGCTTCCTATTGCATGCTCTAAAAATAATTTATAGGGTAGGTCGGTAGGCATTTTTTTTTTTTTTTTGGAACAAGATATTGTGAGATTCTACATGTATTTATCTCATAAACCACATACAAGTTGATATACAACGTTTCTCTGTGATGTCAGTTTACATTGATATATTGTGATAAGTCATGGTTCAGAACAATTTATTTTTTTTCATAAAAAGTTTTAGGGTCGGCACCTTAAAAATAGGGTCGATCGGGCCACCGAAAACGCAGTTTTTTTTTTTTTGGCCTTACCTTTAAAGTCATATTATGGGTCTATGTTACACAAGGACTTTTTTAATATTCACCACAGAGTTAAATGAACTTTTGGTTCACGCGTAATGAAATGCCTTTGCTTACGAATCACATAGCATGTGTTGCCAATGACAACTCTTGAATGTTTTAATATGATATATAATTTTTTCTGCGGGACATATAAACAATCCCAGCTAATGTTACAGCTGTTAGGAATCTTAAAATACAATGTTCATCTTCGAAACAAATGAACGTATTAATAACATCAGTGTTGTTCCAGTTGATTGATTTCATGTGGGTATCACAATTTATATTTTAAAATAAATGCTTGGTCAACCTTCACACATTTTCTGTATGACCTGGCCTTGAATTCACCAACCATTCTTGAGAATATTCTTAGATTTAAGCCAAAGTATGCACATTTTAATCACAAATATGTCTATAAGATTAAAGTATAATTGTTCATAACAAGCCGCTTTGTATAAATATGAAACATAATATTAAACAGCAACTTCAAACGACTGTTTATCTTTGAAGGCTATGGAAATATTTGTGAACGAAATTTGAGTACTTGAGCTCGTCTAAGAATAGTTTGAAGAATGGCTGGTGAAATTCAGGCCTCAACATATTTATACATGATTCTTTTCTTTACTAACTTCAAAAAAGAAGCCACATTTAAATCGATTAATGATTGATACTAGATAAGACTTTGCTTTGAGCGTCAATTCAGGGTTCCAGAAATTGGATAGCCCGACGCCCGGGGCTAGTCATAATTGAAGTCGGGCTTGTAACAAATTCCATGCAGTTAGCCCGTCGGGCTAGTCCAAAAATAAATAAATCCCACTGCCTAAATTACACGATATGTGTATAACAAACAAGTGCCAGTCAGGCACCTGTAATAAAACATCCCCCACATGTTTCATAATCTGTTAATTGCACTCGCTTAGGTAATTCAATTAGCGGGCATCGGCGAACATCAAAACAAAACATACTGTCCATCCTCCAAGAACCTTAATTGACAGTCGGCATTATCCAATCAATTTATGTGTAGTATTTCAACTCGGGTCGATTAGCCCATGAAACCACTTTTTAAAAATACTACTGGTTGATCACATGTTCGTCACGTGGTCAGCTCAAAATGGCGGTACTGACTCAAACGATTACAAATTGGCCGATACAGAATCGCAATCAACACAATCATGCCGATTTGTCGGCGACCTTTGATGAATCAAGAGACCATGGACTTTTGATAATGGAAGCATGCTTTATATGAAACTGTGAAAAGCGAAATATATCAATACTTAGATAACATTTAGAAATTCCTGACTCAGGGGAAAGAACTCTCGCGAAGTGAAATTAAGATACACGGAAATATATGTAATATATTTGTGAGTAGAAATATCGATTTCTTTGTAAATAAATTTTAAACACAGTTATTTTCATATACAGTTAACAGTTTATATTTATTTTCCAATGTATTTTGCAGATTAAAATGCCTTCCTGGAGGAACTGGAATTGAAAACTTGTATCACTGTATACAATTTGTGGGTGGGGTAATGCTAAAAAAAAACTGTCCTTAATTGTTCCATCTTACCATTGCTACGCTTTTACCCAATGACTACTGCCAACGAAACTTAAACGTACATCAATTTGTTATGAGAAGATAAGAATTACTGAATTTTTAATTTTCTCAGTATTTAATGAATTATAACAGGGCTTTATATATAATTATCAGCCCAGATTATAATTAGCATCTGAATCCGTTAAATCAGGATCAGCTTTAACATAATGAGATGTCGTCAGCTGGGTATAAGTAATAGATAGTCAGGGATTAGTGAGCTGGTTCATTCAAATAAAATTTAATAGAACGAGATACGTAAAAGTATGGCCAAACAAGATAAATGATAACTGACAAAGACAAAAACAAACAAGACATTATTTTTAAGGCAAGTAAAAAAAAACAGGGCTTGTGACAAAAAACCTCAGGGCTAGTGAAAAAACAAACAGGGCTAGTGGATTTTCAGAACCCACTAGCCCTGGGCTAGTCCCCTAAAAATTATTTTCTTGGAGCACTGCAATTTTTGTGTATTAAAACTGATGAAGAAAACCAGGTAAAAGAAAACAAAAACAACCTTGTAGTGGCAAGTAATACCCAAGGGAATTCCCAGTTTCAAATATCACTTTTTTGTTATTCAGAATCTTGTTAAGTCTAGAGGTGTAATGACACACTTGAATATTCGATGAATCGAAAATGTCCCATATTCAAATTGTATTCGGTATTCACTGCACTGTTATTTGAATACAAATAATACAGTGCAACCAATAGTCCAATACTAAGCATATTGCTAAAATACAGCCAACCTTTCATGGATTTAAAGAATAGTTTGTTTCTGTCACAGTATACATGATCAGTGATTTTTTTACCTCTGCGTCCTGCGTCCAGGACGCACAAATATTTCCGTGGACGCAAATTGTCAGAACATGTGCGTTCTCGGGACGCACATAAATTGCAAGTAAAGAGTTCTGTAATTCATATTTCCCCTGTAAGAATTCAATCCGTCGCTTTTTTCCTCGCGTCTACCGCCATATTTCCCCTGTAAGAATTCAATCCGTCGCTTTTTTCTCCGCGTCTACCGCAATATTTGTCTATTTGATGAGGGTTAAGTTTACCCTCGCACCGTTCCGCGTAATTTTGTAACGTCGATTATTATTGGATAATGGTCATACGATTAGCCAATGGAATCGGCCGTGAGGTAAAACACGAAACGGTGCGGAAGTAAACATTTCACGAGTTGGCGATGCATTGTCTGCAAAATGGGGCCAAAGAGAAAACTAAACAGTGACTCAAAGCAACAAACACTCGAGTTTCATTCAAAAGGCCAGTACATCCTCCAATAATGACGCTTGTGAGAAATGTTTTCAGATGGTAGTTAATCACATGTTTGTTCAGATCAGTATTTGCTATGTTCTAGTCATTCAGATTGCAATTAATCATCTTTCTTTTCATAGTAATATTTTGCAAATTCTAGTCATTGATGTTAACAGTTTAGTTAGTTCTATTTTAAGGATTATTACTACTTCTCTTAAAGAAAGGGGGATGTTGATAGAATGATGCAGTGTTCTCACAACTGCGATTGTTATGGTCTCACCGTATGTATGCCTGATTAAAGTTATCAACACCATGTTATAAAATAGTGCTTGAATTTGAAATAAATTACTACTAAAACCTGGGACTCACTCCTTTAGTTTTGGGACTCATAGATTTTTGGCCCAGCGAGTCCTAGGACTCGTACTAGTGAATTTGTAAAAAAATCACTGCATGATATACATTAAGTTGCTTATTTCATCAATCTTCACCACCTATAAAGGCAAACCTTTACAGTATGGTATTTGTAAATGCTTTCAATAACATTACGAGATTAGCAACCTGGGTTTATTGATTAAATTTATTACTAAAATCTGATAAATTACATTTAAAATCATGTCCCTAGAACATGGTTTTCTCTGTATTAAGTTAAGGGCAGCCCTCAAATCAGAGAATGCGTTGATAGATCTTGATATGCTCGTTTTTTTAAAAGAAAAATATTATTATTCGAACTGCTTTTATGTTTATTACTGCTCAAAACTTACTAAGAGTGAGTAACCTGTGACAAACCACCTTTAAATTAAGTACTGTTCTGTTTTTGTTCTCGTTTTTTTTATATATTCTTTAAATATTCAAATTCGTCACTCTGTATTTGTGATATGTATCATATTCGCCACCCTCTGTATTCGTTACAGTCCTAGTTAAGTGCCTACAAGAAACGTGATATATCACAAGACATTTCCTTTTAGTATTAAAACAAGTGTTTTTATACAACTTACTCAAATTAACGTCCGAAATATCTGGTGTATTTGATGCGTCGAGGAACGAGTTTGGACTGATGATCCCGCCCATGTCGCTCGACCGCCTCTTGTTGTACAGTGGGGATTCTAGTTCATCATCTGACGCTAGTAATAGATGCGCTATGTTCTCTTTCAACCGTTTCCGCTTCCGTGATTTCGAGCCGGACATGTTAGCAGATGGTGTGAAGATGTTGTTGACAGCTTCAGCCTATGTGAACAGAGATCAACTTTAAATGTAGAGTATTTAATAAATTAGTTGCAGGGTTGCAAAGTTCAAGAAACAACCAGAATCTGTCCTTAAAACTTTTTGTATTTTTAAACATTTTCGGGTCTGGAGGAAATATAGGGTTGAGCTGGAATACGGAACCATAACATTATTCTATCTTGGCCAAAACTGACTATTGAATAATCCAAAGCAATCATCTATATTAAGTTGCTGAAGCAAAACAATTATACTTTAGTGCAAATAACATGTTTGTAGACGTCATTAAAACTCTACATCCTTTTAGCCACTTCCTAACCCAGAAAAAACCCCTCAACAGTAATGAAAAAATGAACAGTATAAGAAAAGTATGAATTTTCGTGTAACGAAGATCTACTATAATTATGTTCGGCGCCACTTTAGGGATCAGACGTTTTTCAGCTACGATTTGACAAGTTTGCGCTAACATTCTAATGGCTGTTCTGCTTTAAAACAATGGCAGCCTGAAGGAAATCAAAGCTTTTTCCCCTGCTCAAGTGTTATTTTTAAAGAAACACATGGCACTCGTGTGTCTTTTTCAAACTCACAACATCCAGCAACATTTTTGCAATCACTTATATTATTTATAAGAACATTTCAAAGCAAATTTCTTTTCTTCATATTTGTAACTGTTGATATTATATTGCACTCGTGATATATTTTTAAACTTATGGCAGATTAAAGGCAGAATATGCTTATTAACACATAAACTGAAACAGCTGACGAAGCACTCCGAAGCATTACAACTTAGAGAATTATGCTAACAAATAAACTGAATAAAATTAAACTGTACATGCTATACCGAATAAATATGTGTGTACTAATTACTTCTTTTTAATGCTGCATCCCCTACACGCTGCGCCGACGCTAAGCACAACAGGAAGTGTGTAGATCCAAATGGTTTATTTATAGCACAGGTAATGTTTATGTAAACACAAGAGTTAAAAAGTCACCGTGCCTTTTAAACGAAGGATACGTTTCTTTCAAACGAAGCATACGTTTCTAATCAGCTGTTTCTATTAACGGCTGGGTACATTAGAGGATTTCATGCAAATTTGATGGCAATATTATACACAAATACTTGACAAAAGCCTCTATAATCTCTTAACGTTATCAATAAGCATATTCTGACTTTAATGAAAACAAATTCAACAAAAAAAGTGGAAATTCCACGAAAACCAGGTTTTCCATTTGGAATGCTATTACACTACCGATAAGATGAAAATGAAGTAACAAAAGTTTTTTCTACAAAAAAAAAGCAATTTACATGAATTTGTTGAAGTTCTTGTATTAAAGCGATTAAACAGTGAATAAATAGAATGGCATGTGAATCACAAACATAAATGCATAAACAGTAAATGAGGACTGTAAAGAAAAAAAAGATTTGTTAGTGAGGCAAATATAAGCGACATACACAGCAAGTTTGTCTCATACTCAACTCAAGTTATTGAGCCGACTGTTTTTCTATTTTTAGTAACAATGACCTTGACCCCAGTGTCCCCAAATGCAATCCCTAACTTCCGTTTGATATAAGCTACCTACACAGCAAGTTTCATTTTAATATCTCATTCCTTACTTAAGTTATTGAGCGGAAACCATTTTTCTATGTTTAGTAACAGTGACCTTGACTCCAAATGCAATCCAAGCTTCCTTTCCATATAATGTACATAACACAGCAAGTTTCTTTCCAATATCTTGTTCCCAACTATTCATTCCTTACTTAAGTTACAGAGCGGAAACCATTTTACTATTTTTAGTAACAGTGACCTTGACCCCAAATGCAATCCCAAGCTTCAATTCCATAAAAGTTACCTACCCTGCATGTTTCATCGCAATACCTCATTCCTAACAAGTTAATGAGCAGAAACTGTTTTTTTTTCATTTTTAGTAACAGTGACCTTGACCTTGAACCCAGTGACCCCAAATGCAATCCCAAGCTTTGTTTCCATATAAGCATCTACCCTGCAAGTTTTATCGCAAAACCTCATTCCTAACAAAAGTTATTGAGCAGACACTAAGAGTATGACGTCACACGCACACCCTTCTGCCAAACGACATACACCAATCACCCCAATCTAATAACCAGTTTTCCAAGGAAAACCTGGTTAAAAATCTAGATGTTATTTAATTATATGTAAGCATATTTAGTTAAAATAATATGTCATGATCTCTAGTGTAATGTTTTCCTTTGTGGCAGAAGTAAGTTTACCTTCTGGAATGTATATATGTGTTCTGCTGCACACGCCTCCATCTGTATACAAGCCCAAAACCACTGAAAACATAACATTTAAAACCACTGAAAATGGGACATCTAAAACCACTGGAAATGGAACATTAAAAATCAATGAAAATAGAACATTAAAAACCAATGAAAAAATAACATTGTAAATCAGCAAAAAAGGCAACGGTTAAAATAGCTGAAATTGGAACACTGAAAACCGCTGAGAATGTGACATTTCAAACTACTCAAAATGCAATACCAACACCATTGGAAATAGTAATGTGACTGACAATTTGTTGCAGCATAAAGTAAAACAGTTAAATTGTTCAGAATTAAATAGTTTTATCATGCAGATATGCACTTTTCTGCCTAATAGAGGGGTGACCTATTAAATTTTGCTTTATTAGGCACTGACCAATAGAGCAAATCAATGCGGAATCCCTCGGCGTTTATTGTACGTAACGTTATCTGACATCATGCACGTAACGTTGTCTGACGTCATAAATAACAACAACATGGGGGCGTCCTCGATAAGCGTAACATTCTGAGAAATAGGTAATAATAGTAATTCTTACAAAAAATGTGGATAATCTACATGATAAATAGAATATTATGTCAGTGCCTTTTACTATCAAGTTTATTAGGCTCGGCAAGAAAATGAAGAATGGTTCAGCAGAGCCTCGCCATTCTTCGTTTTCTAAGCCTTGCCTAATAAACTTGATAGTAAAAGGCACTGACATAATATTCTCTATTTAACTGTTAAGTTAAGACCAATTTGTAGACAAGTGTGAGGTTACCTCTCCTTTCACCACGTGTCGAGGTAGTGCGATATCTGTGGGCAATTCTTTCACAGCCTCGTCAATGACTAAATGTGTACACTCTTCATCTCCAACAGACGCAAACATTCCGCCTGAAATATTATTGTTTCATTCTAAGTGACATGATTGTTTCAATCTAAATGTCACGGTTACACGATTGTTTCAATCTAATGACATGGTTAGATGGTTGTTTTAATCTAATGACTCGTTAAGACGTTTGTTTTAATCTAAATGACCGAATTGTTTTAGTCTAACTGACACGATTGTTAGATTCTAAATAACATGCTTACACAAATGTTTCATTCTAAGATTTTTCCAATCTAAATGACATGGTAACATGATCGTCACAATCTAATGACAATGTTAAACAATTGTTTCAATAACAAGAGCTGTCGGAGAACAGCGTAGATCGAATATTCGGTTTTCCAGAGAATAATAATTATATAGTCAGTATATACCATCAGAAAACAAGGCTAAAACAATGTGGGGGTGGGGTTGGCAGAGGTATAGAAACTCGGGCCGATATAAAAAAATTTAGAATCTCATACAAATTATAGTAAAATTTGGGGCAGGGTGTGAAATTTTATTATTTTTAACAGTTTTAATCCAAAATTGCTGTCATTTTAAAGGAATATCTCGGGGAAGGAGGGGATGAGAATCTAGCAATTTATTGTGGCCTCATTTAAGTTTTTTTTTAGGCTTAAAAAAACAAGAGGTCAATGACCTTGAAGCTCTACGGACAGGTTTTTGATAGCTAGATCAGCATTCCTGTGAAGTATCATGAAAATCCGCCAAGCAGTTTTAGAGTCGCTACAAGTTTTCATTATAAAACTCTATGTAAACATAGATGGCCGCTGGCGGCTATATTTAACGTCGAATCAAAATTATTTTTGACAAGGATCAACATCATGTCATACTGACCATTTTAGAAAAAGTCCATTATCAATATCACTTATAGTTTTCAAGAAGTAGTCGTTACAAACTTATTTTTTAAAAATCCATTTTAAAGCTCGTATTATAAGTAATATGGTAAACAATCATGTTTTCCTCTTATCAGTATTAAAGGGACACTGTCCATAAATAAAAAATATTTAGAGCCACCCCAGAGAGGAAGAAAGATTTTTTTTTATTTGTTTAGTAACATATTTATTTTCAGAATCTTTACATGTTTTGGATATAGAGAAATGAAAAGTCCACTTAAATACAGTCCGAAGAAGATATCATTGGAATATTCAGTATTGTAGTTGTGTAATGTCGTTAACATAATTATATATGTATATTGTGCTTTATAATCTCAGAGTTACAGTGTCCCTTTCAACAAAAATAATCTTTTTGATTTAGATAAATATATTTAAAAAAAATAACTTGAAATTGATCTTAAATTTGGTTATTGTGTATTAAATGTCTACATATAGGTTATTTTGACTTGCTGTATAACTGATGCAATTATCCAGTTTGTCAACTTGTATTGTTTCACAAAATGGTATTTTAATCTATGGGTATCATGTTTTATCAAGAAATGTCTGCCAAATTAATGGGATGTTGCTGCTGGCATTGCAATTTCAATTAACACTGGCTATAACAAAACCGATGACAGATTTAGATTCAGCCCCAAAAATACCTCAGAAACATATACTTCATATTGGGCTACCTCAAAGGGGAAAAAAAAGTCAGCCATTTGCATATTATCATGTTGTTTTTTCTCAGCATATTTCCCCTAGCCAGAAGCTTGATTCTTACAAATATTATGTTTGTTTGAAATTTCGAAGGTTAAATATTATTTTAAATTGAATTGAATTGAATTGGATTTTATAGTCGCACCAACAGCTAAGGTCATATGGCGACTTTCCAGCTTCCACTGGTGGAGGAAGACCCCAGGTGCTCCTCCGGGCAATTTTCGTGCACGGGCGGGCACCTGGGTAGAACCACCGACGTTCCGCAAGCCAGCTGGATAGCTTCCTCACATAAAGATTCCTAGGCCCCTGAGGGATCGAACCTACAGCGGTGAGGGGCAAGTGATTGCAAGTCAGAGACTCTAACCACTCGGCCACGGACGCCCCCAAATATTATTTTAAAACTAAGATAGATGATGGATGTTCTACGATTCGGAAGATTTCAATGGATGAAAATATACTCTTTTTGTAAGGAGTTTCTCCGGAATACATATTACGTGATACCTCTATTTTTAAACTTCCAATCAAATTGGGCGCACTTGCGAGAAGCAGATTGACCTACTGCAAATATCGCGTGTTGTTTACATAAGCTACTGTAGACCGCAATGCACTCGACAGTTACACCAAGACGATTTGGGATAGGAATTTGGGAGTTCTTCCGGAATCCTTAATATTTTATGACGACAGAGTACCATCTCTCTATATGTGTACCAAATAAACACAACACAAACAATATACTTGTTTTATGCTACAGTCAACTTAAAGTCTTTTATTCTGGTGTTATATATAATTTGAAACACTGGTATTGACTTACAAAAAAAAAAAAAATCCCCGACATTCGTTCTTTTGGGCATGTAATAGGAAACATTTTTTATTTTAGGCCTTATTGATATTTTATCTGTGTATCTGAATTTAATCTAAATGGTTTTATATGTACATGATTGCATTCAAATTTAAATTTTAATATCCAAATAATGGATTAGATAAAATGAAAACAAGAGGCACAAAAGCGCCTGTGGATGCTCTACTGGCAAGATAAAGTTTATGTATAAGGGCCCATAATTCTTTCAAAAATCATTCAACCGGAACATGGTGATGACATACGCAACTAGGCTTGGTACTGATCATCCCTACGAAGTTTCGTTGCAATCCAGCTAGAGGTTCAGAAGAACTAGTCTAGACAAAGTGTTTTAAAACCTTTAAGGGCTCACAACTCTGTCAAAATTCATTCAACCAGAACATGGCAATGACAGGTGCAGCTGGGCTTAGTACTGATCATCCTCGCCAAGATTGGCTGAAATCTGGCAAAGAGTTCAGAAGAGACTAATCTGGACAAAGTTTGTGTATTTAAACATTTAAAGGGCCATAACTCTGCCAAAAATCAGTCAACCGAAATATGGCGATGATATGCACAACTAGAAATGGAATTGACCATCCTTAAAAAGTTTCGTTTAATCCGGCCAGGGTCAGGAGAACTAGTCAGAACAAAGTTTGTGTATTAAAACCTTTAAAGGGCTATAACTCCGCCAAAATCATTCAACTGGAACACGGTGACTATGTACAACTAGGCTTGGTACTGATCATCCCTGCAAAGTTTCAATGAAATCCGGTACAAGTTGTCCAAAACCGGTAAGTTATGTGTACGAGTTGTCTCGCATCCATTTCTCAGATGATGAGCTATATGTCACAGAGGAAGACGTTGCCGTCAATCTTGCGCGTTTTGCAGCAGAATACAAACTTGCATAATTATTGCCATAAAATCAATTAATAAATAGGAAATAAATAATCAATGATATTCCAAAAAATAAATTGTTGATAATATTTATGTAGCTCGTCCTTGTGTTATTTTGATTTTCTTTTCCAACTACTCGGTTCTTTAGTTCCGTTCGGACTATACTATTTTCTTAGCACAATAGTCCGAAGGACTATAAGGTTAAAAACTTAGTCATGCAGACTGTTCAAATAGTCAAGCTAAAAATGAAATGGATAGGTGGCTGTTTTAATCTAAATGACCAAATTGTTTCAATCTAAGTGACACAATTGTTTCAATCTAAATGACATGGTTACACGGTTGTTTCAATCTAATGACTCGTTAGACAACTGTTTTAATCTAAATGGGCAAATTGTTTTAATCTAACTGACACGATTGTTAGACTCTAAATAACATGCTTACACAAATGTTTCATTCTAACATTGTTGCAATCTAAATGACATGGTAACAAGATTATTACAATATAAATGACATGGTTAAACAATTGTTTCAATATAAATGAAATGGTTAGATGGCTGTTTTAATCTAAATCACATGGTTACATGATTGTTTTAATCTAAATGACATGGTTACACAATTGTTTTAATATAAATGACATGGTTACATGATTGTTTTATAAATTGTTTTAATCTAACTGACACATTTGTTTTAACCTAAGTGAAACGGTTACATGATCGTTTCAATGTCTAAGTGATAAGGTGACCCAATAGTTTCAATTTAAGCAACACAATTACATTAATGGCTCGGTTACACCAGTATTTCAATTAAGTAACATTTTCAAATTAAGTGACACTCTAAATGAAGCGTTTCAATCTAACTTACACATCCGTTTCAATTTAAATTACACATCTGCTTCAATCTAATTTACACGTTTCAATCTAACTTACCCACTTGTTTTAATCAAAATGACACACGTTGTTCCAATACAAGTGAAATAGTTATACAACAGAGAGACAAAGATCATTTGTATAAACTTTGTTTTACATTATCAATAAAATAAATCTAAAACAAGCTGCACAAATCATTCTCAATGATACGGATGATGTCATAATTCAAGTTCTTAACGAGGAGGAAACCAAAACATTTAGGGAAAACCCATGTTTTGTAAATATAACTGAACATTGACTATATTCAGGAATACCAAGAAAACAATCATCAACACACAATAAAGGAACTAAAATGTACCAGTTATTCCAAGAATAGTGTACATTTCATCAGACAAATGGCCCCCGTCTAAAGGTGGAGTGTTTATTTGAGGCCATTTTAACAAAGTTGTAATTAGATACAAACAGAATGTAAAAATGACATTGTTCGGGGTGCCTGTTTCAGCCAAAGGTTTCTCAGTATTAACGTGAGCAATCTTATTAATATGTATATCAATTATATATCCATAGAACAGGAATTTCTCGTGGTTAATAAAAATGCCTTAGTTTTGAAAATCGGTTGAGAAATAAATGTTTTCTATGTAAATTCCTTGTTGATGGGACAGCAGAAAACAAGAGATTTTGTAAAACATATATGCCCCACTTCAATGACTATGACAAGCATTTCTGCCAAGTTTCGAGCATCCACATTTCTTATGCGAATCTACTCAAAAGGGGAGGTGCACAACTACACCATGACACAAACATATCTGCCAAGTTTCGAGTTTGTAGTGCCAGCTGTTCTGGAGTTTTCGCAAAGACAAACAATTTTTAGCGATTTTATTTTTACAAGTTTAGTTACCATGGCAACCACATTTCTTATGCGAGTCTACCCAAACTAGGAGGTGCACAACTACACCATGACACAAAAATTTCTGCCAAGTTTCGAGTTTGAAGTGCCAACTGTTCTCGAGTTATTGTGAAGACAAGCAATTTTTAGCATTTTTTTTACAAGTTTTGTTTCCAAGGCAACTACATTTTTATGCGAATCGACAAAAAAGGGGAGGTGCACAACTAGACCAGGACACAAACATTCCTGCCAAGTTTTGAGTGTATACTTTTTCTCATGTATTATGCTAGTCCATGTCCCCTGTTTATTTACTTTCGTTCTGTGACGTCAACGGTTTAAAAAAAGTGACGTCATTAGGAATGTAACAGAGATAAGAAACGCGTAGCCAGGTGGAAGCTTAAAAGACGGAATCGGTCCGGTCGACACCCGCCCCCCCCCCACCACCCCTATATAGTGTTTGGAATTGAATTGGATTTTATATTTTATAGTCGCACCAACAGCTAAGGTCATACGGCGACTTTCCAGCTTCCATTGGTGGAGGAAGTCCCCAGGTGCCCTTCCGGGCAATTTTCGTGCACGGGCGGGCACCTGGATAGAACCACCGACGTTCCGCAAGCCAGCTGGATAGCTTCCTCACATAAAGATTCATAGGCCCCTGAGGGAATAGTGTTTGGAACCCAATATAGTGTTTGGAAGCCCAAGAATACCCAGCACCCCTTTCGCTGCTCAAATCAAATGTTTGGCTTCCACTTTAGTCTGCACCTGCACAACTGGAACTATTTTATTTTGACGTGTTACCGAGAAATAACTGGACACTTTTAAAAATGACTTACCAATCAGAATGCAGTAAATATGTGTACTGTTCCCAGTTTGTAATTATTCTCAAATAACTTCAGTTAGCCTTAATTTTTGCTATAAAACTTTCAGTGTCTTAATTTACATTTATCCGACACATTAAAACCATTTTTGGATAAAAACTCTAACAAGAGGTCAATGACCTTGAAGCTCTACTGGCTGGTTCTGAAAGCTAGATCAGCATTCCTGAAGTTTCATGAAAATCTGTCAAGTAGTTTCAGAGTATTCGTTACAAATTTTTATATAGAACTCTATGTAAACAAAGATGGCCACTGGCAACTGTGTTTAATGTCGAATCAAAACAAATCAATAATTCAAGTGCACATTACTCTGGTGTTCCTGATCCGATATAGCTGGTTTTCAAACTTGTCCGAGCTTTCATAGACATTAACAATCTGTTACATTTTGGTAAAAATCAGATGAAAAAAAGCCCTATCGGCTTAACAAGGCAAACTATACCATTCTTAACTAATTCAAGGGCCGTAACCCCATTGTTCCTGGTCCGATCTGGCTGGTTTTCAAACGTATCCAAGCTTTCATTGATATTAACAATCTGGAAAAGTTTGGTAAAGATCGGATGAAAAATGAAAGCCCTATCAACTTAACGAGACAAAAGTTAACGACGTACGGACGATGGACAACTCGGAATCCCTTAAAAATGTAAAAAAAAATAATTTCAGCCTATTTTTTTTTTTGAGTCGGCGGGGAAGTCGTGGGTCGGGCAGAAACTGCAAACAATATTTTATTTTAGGCCTAATGCAGACATAACTGACAACTGTATTATATTCTGGGAAGGTGACAATAAAGAGGAAGCAGGCACTTAAAGCAATTGCCGGAAGATATAAAAATTAGTTCTCTTCAATGTTGATAATAATCAAAATGCCTGTCAGAGGGTTTATGTCCTGTGCAATACATGTAATTTAAAACTGTTTCCCATGGAAAAGTCAATACTAAAACTTTAATTTTTCTACCGACTGACCTTTAAAAGCACCATATATTCCAAATTAACAAGAAGAATGTTCCATGTGTCGCCTGCCATGAGCTTATTTATATTTGTGAATTTTCATGAACATCTGTCAAATAACTTTGAAGATATTGCCAGTTATGAGCTTGGTTCGGTTGCAGGTTAAAGTTTTTATGAAAACGGGGCATTACTCTGCCGAATTGAAAGTCAGAGTTATTGGACATGTGTAATGACATCCTTGAGGTAAGATGTAGATGTGTGTTTCGTTTCATTGGCAAAGGTTAGGTTGCAGGTTAAAGTGTGATAGACATAGCGATCCCTAAGTGACTGCCATGCTAGGCAAGTGACACAAAAATGTAACATTTTAGTTGATGAAACATACAAGCATGGTATTGATGCTTAATTAATCTGTTAAAAGCTCGTGAATAGCTATTTTTAAAGGTTTTTTTTTTGAGTTGCTACCATGTCAATACTAATTAAGTCGCGAGTTTTTCTAAAAGTTAACTGTTTTTGAAGCTCATTGTAGCTGTATTCCACCCAATAGTTACCAGAACTGAGGCACAGATTAACAATTAGGAGAAGTTTAAGCCCACTGAGGTCTTTTTATTTTATTCCTCGTAGGGTACTTAAATGAAGACTACTGTTCGAAATGGTGATGTTTGTTATTTGGATGCACTTTATACCCACCATTTTCTATAGTGACCTCCTCCATGTGGTTTTCCTCTTCTTTTGAAAACCCGAGAAAACTTAAACATCTCTTGTAGAATGGCGGCAATTTGTACTTCATCTGAAATGAAAATAGTGCAAGGGTATGGGGGCAATTTGTACTTCAGCTGAAATGGAAATAGTGTAAAGATAGGGGGCAATTTGTACTTCATCTGAAATGGAACTAGTACAAGAGTAAGGTATGCGTATGAACAAAATGTAATTTTGGCCTTTTTATCATAAAGGTATGGCCTGTGTTCTGTATATCTTCAACGGTTACCTTTCTTCTTTCTAATCATGAACGTTAGGTTGCAGGTTCAAGTTTTATGAAAAGAGGCATAACTCTGTTAAAGTCAAAACTCTGCCGAAATGAAAGTCGGTGCTAGAAGACAGCTGTAATGACACTTAGGTTAAGATGAAAATGTGTGTGAAGTTTCATGAAAATAGGTCAAATACCTTTTCAAGCTATAGCCAAGGTTACGTTGCCGGTTAAAGTGCACTATCACAGCCTACATGTCGAGCCCTATTAAGTCCAGATTTTTTATTTGACCAAAACCAATGTCAATCCCAGAATATATTAATGTCATTAACATTGGGGTATGCATGTCGGAGCAGAGAATGATGTGACCTATATTTCATCGCAAATAACGTTAGCTGCATATAAGGAACATTCTGGCAAAGTTTGGTGAAAATCCTGTCAGAAAGAAGCAATATACGCATCTCGTAGCGGAGACAAAATAAGGTCACAGGGACCCGAAATTTTGCACATAAACGTTAGATGCATATAAGGAACATTTTCTAGTGGAGTTTGAAGACAAGAGCAAGCAACATGGTGTCTCGCCTAAAGCGACAAGTCCATCAAACATGTTTCAAGTGACTTTCATCTTGATAAAATTGAGGGTGCATCAAGGGCATAAATTGATTATGAAAGCAATCCCCGAGAAAGTTACACATTTACAGTAGCGTGTAGATGTAAATTAAAGGTAAAATTTATATTCGGGTTTCATAAGTCAACACACATGATCTACTGTAGATTATATGCTTTAATACCAAGCTGCTATGAAAGACAGGGTTGTTCTGATTGATTCCCAACACTAATGAGAGATGCTAAACAGAGACTGACCCAGTGATTGGCTGCGTATACATTTATTTAAGGCACAGGTATACATGCACATCAAGTTACAGCCTTTTAAAGCTCATATTAGAAGTAATACGGTTGATAAACAGTGCTGAATTTCAGTAATACATAGTCATATGCTGTTACAATAAACACATTCTGTTTATCTAACGTTCAGGCAACAGTTTCAGACAGAACCAATTACACACTAATTACTTCCAATTTTAATCTGGCCCGTAGTTTTGAAACTCTGAACAAGAAAATGCATCAGAAACTTGCATAGACAAAACACTTTTTGATTTAGATAAATACATATAAAAACAAATTGTATTACCGTTGAAATTGTTAAAAATATTGTTTAAATATTCAGTAATGAGACTGACTAAAATATCAGTATTAAAGGGACACTGTCCATAATAAAACTTATGTCTGTCTGATTTTTATTCTGTGAAATGTATGCATGAAAACATTTCAATGTTTATTAAACGAACGTTGTTTAACGGCTCATCAACATATTATAGGTTACTCAGAGCCTCCCCCGAGAAAGGGGAAGGATACACAGGAATCCGAGAAACTGCCTTACTCTTACTATCGAATAGATTCAATGCCACTTAAATACATGTACCGTCATGCAAATTATAACGCAAAATATTGACGGTACATGTATTTAAGTGACACCGACCCCGTCCCATGGTCAGTTGGAGGGCTGGAATTTATTGGCATTAGGAAACACAATGACCAGAAGGTTATATATGAAATTTGAACATTCTACTGCGAAGGACAAGAAAGTAATTATACACTATGTTGATGCCGTCGAGCCCGCCAACATTAGCGGCGCCTATGTCTCGCATTTTTTCAAAAGGCGAGACAAAAATCCTGTAAGCAACGTAGATATTAAGAAATGAAAATGCAAGGACCGACGAACATATGAATGAACTAACTGACACACATACACCCGACAACATTGTGATCACTAAGGCGAGATCCGTAAGTGTCTGCCATGCTATGTAGGCGACACAAATAGAGCTTAAAATACTCTTCTTTTTTTTAAAAACGAAATTAAACCATGTTTCAATATAAAATACGCACTGCAACATACCACACAGGGGTCATCGGCCTTGAAGTCTATGCAGTCTCTCTCCGTCCACACTCTGTTAATCCAGTCACGCATCATAATGGGCGTCCCAAGGCCTACAGCATACTGAAACATGGCAAGGTAAGTATACTGATGTAGTTTTTAAAGGCAGTCTTTTTATGGAGGTCTATGGGTCTGACTTAAGATTGACAAATACCCTAAATTCCTATTAAAACACCCCCTGGGACATTAATGCGCATAGTATTTCAGTACATTTACAAACAAGATGTCAATGACCTTGAAGCTCAACTGATATGTTTTGACAGCTAGATCAGCATTCATGTGAAGTTTCATGAAAATCTGACAAGTAGTTTCAGAGTAGTCACTACAAGTTTTTACTATATAACTCTATGTAAGCAAAGATAGATGCTGGCAGCAATGTTGAATCAAAATAATTTTCAACAAGGAAAAACATCATGTCATGCTGATCATTTTAGAAAATGTTCCATATCAACATCATTTATAGTTGTCAAGAAGTAGTTGCTACAAATTTCTTTTTTAAAAATCTATTTTAGCCATGGCGGCCATCCTGAATTTCAGCGAACCTGAAATGTTGCTAGGATCAACTAGACATCAAGAGCAACATTCCTGTGAAGTTTCATGAAAATTCATCAAGTAGTTCAAAGGAGTAGTCCCAAGGAGTAGCTAACAGACAGACGGACTGACGAAAAGTGATCGCATAAGCTCGCCTGGCCGGCCAGTAGAGATAAAAACATAAACATGATAGAGGCCAACTCAAAAAACATTTTTCCTATGTAACTCTATGTCAACCCTTTTGTGTTTGGGATGTCGTTCGCATTTATTATTGCTTTTGCCTTCTTGTTTGTCTGTTTGCGTGTTTGTTTCTGTTTTGTGGTTGACTGTCCTCCTTGAATGCTACTTTCCCTGTCCGATCTTTTTATATTTCTTTTATGGGTTATCGTGACGGCCATTTTGAATATTTGACAACGAAAAACACACACTTGATAGAGGACAACAACAGGAACATGTATACATGTATGATATTTAACTAGAATAGAATAAGTGGTAATATGTCGTTCAATAAATATCCTTAAATTTGACCTAAGTTTAGCCATGGTGGCCATCATGGATGACTGGAGGGCCCAAAAACACAAATCTCATGGTGATTAAGTTTCATCAAATTCCTTCAAGAGGTTTCAGAGAAGATATCATTTTTAACTTTTTCCTATATAACACTATGTAAACTTTGGGTCGCCTTGGTGGCCATTTTGATTATTCGACAATAAAGAAAAACACAAACTTGATCGAGGCCAACCCAAGGAACATGTCTATGATATTTCACAAGAATGAAATGAGTGGTTTTGGAGTTGTTGTTTGAAATTTCCTTAAATTTGACCTAGTTTTAGCCATGGCGGCCATCTTGGAAGACTGGCAGCCGCGAAAAAACACAAGCCTGAGAGGGACTATCCCAAAGATCATTGTGATTTAAGTTTCATCAAAATCCTTCAAGCAGTTTCAGAGACGATGTCATTTTTAATGTTTTCCTTTGAACTCTAGGTAAACTTTGAGTCGCTGTGGCGGCCATTTTGATTATTCTACGATAACGGAAAACACAAACTTGATAGACGCCAACCCAAGGAACATGTTTATGATATTTCACAAGAAAGGAACAGGTGGTTTCGGAGGAGATTTCGTTTGAAATTTCCTTACATTTGACCTAATTTTAGCCATGGTGGCCATCTTGGATGACTGGTGGCCGCGAAAAACAAAAATCTGAAGGGGACTATCCGAAAGAACATTGTAATGAAGTTTCATCAAAATCATTCAAGCGGTTTCAAAGAAGATGTCATTTTTAGCCTCTATGTAAACGTTGAGTCGCCGTGGCGGCCATTTTGATTATTCGAAGATAACGAAAAACACAAACTTGATAGAGGCCAACCCAAGGAACATGTTCGTGGTATTTCACAATAATGGAATAAATGGTTTCGGAGGAGATGTTTGAAAATTCCTTATTCGAGAGGGGCACTCCCAAGTAACATTGTGATGAAGTTTCTTCAAAATCCTTCAAGCGTTTTCAGAGGATGTCGATTTTTATAAAATTGCTATAGACGGAGACAGACGACGGACGAAAAATGATCCCATTAGCTTGCCTGGCCTTTGGCCAGTAGAGCTTAAAATCATATCAATATCACTTATAGTTTTCAAGAAGTAGGTGCTACAAACTTGTTTTTTTTATTTTTAGACATGGCGGCCATCTTGAATTTCCAGCCGACCTGAAATTTTGCTAGGATCAACTAGACATCAAGTGCAATATTCCTGTGAAGAATCTGTGAAGCAGTTTCAGAGGAGTAGTCGCTACAAGTTTTTATTATATAACTCTATGTAAACAAAGATGGCCGCTGGAGGCCATGTTTAATGTCGAATCAAAATAATTTTCGACAAGGATCAACATCATGTCATGATGATCATTTTAGAAAAAGTCCCATATCACATAGTTTTCAAGTAGTCGCTAGAAACTTGTTTTTTAAAATTCTATTTTTAGCTTTGGCGGCCATCTCGGATTTCACATCAATGTGAATTTTTGCTAGGATCAACTAGACATCATGGGCAACATTCCTGTAAAGATTCATGAAAATCCATCCAGTAGTTTCAGAGGAGTAGTCGCCGCAAAAAAGCATTTACAGACAGACCGACAGACACCGCAACACGGCATAAGCTCCACAGCTAAAAACAAATTAGTAATAACAAACAATGAGAGACCTCCATTAAATTCACACAGTCTAATTGGTTGATTCTTAATAAACATAATCTAGAGTATATCAGTGTTTTTATTTCCGAGGTGAGTCACAAATACAGAAATACATCTCATTAATTCACACTAGCTATTAAGTGTCTCACCATGTCTAAATGATTGATTTTAACATATTAATACAGAGATACAATATTTTTTTATTTCATATATTAGGAAATGTATCTGTCAGCATACAATTACAAGCCGTCTTTGGTTTAAACATATTTTATTTTTTCAATGGTTTACAACATTTCATATATACATAGTACTATCGTCTTAAAGGATTAGAACGAAAGCAAACTGCTTATAGAATTCTTCTCCTAGAAGCCATCTTTATTGATTTTTTAACAAACTTCACAGTACAGACAGGTGTCAGATTGTTTTTATTTCAGCAATCCTTTAACCAACATACATGACATAAGAGCTTATAAAATATCATTGTGTCCGACAGGTGTCGCTGCGCGATTGACCCGTGTGATTCTGCGCAAGGCATGCCGGTAATCAATGGCGGTGTAAACAATAATACCGTCTGCTGCGAGTCATATTTTGGGGGGGACTGGCCACTATCTTCTAATTTTGACATGTTTCTATATACGTACCCATGTCAGATCCTTAATTAGACCAATATCTGTCACAAGTTCACCGATATAATTTAAATAGTTTGTTGCTAGCTCGTGGCTAATTAGCATAATGTGCAAAAGTCATGAAAGAGAAAGCGTTACGGTAAAATGATGGTAAATAAAAGCATTAGGTTTTACTTATTAAACTATGAACTCCTGAGTTTGTACAAACAAATAATTTGTTACAAAATGATTTAAAAACAATTTATTGAAATATAAAGTAATCCGTTGGCGGTTATGCGTATGTAGACAAAAGCCATATTTTGCTCGGTAATGCGTCTTAGTATAGAGGCCTATCGTCAGTTGTGACGTAGCCAGTGTATGTATAGAATGATCAAATATTGTTTATTTTAAACAGTGGAACTTCTCATGCAGATGAGATCATTTCAGGATTCTAGACAAACAGAACGCAACTGATGACCATTGTTCATAAAATACGTTTATAGTCATGACTCATCATACTAGCACATAGTGTACCATAGTCTGCAGTGATCGAAACGGAAAGTTATCTTTACTACAACAGACACTTAAATATGACACATTTATAGTCATGACTCATCATACTAGCACATAGTGTATCATAGTCTGCAATGATCGAAACGGAAAGTTATCTTTATTACGACACTTAACTGGTAACTAGAGATTTATTTTATTATTGAGGTGATGGGGCCGATTATCGAACTGGGCTGAGACACTGTGCCCATTTACAATTTGTACAAGTTTGGAGAAGACTGAATAACAATTGTACCCAAGTTAGAGAAGGACGGATGCACAGGGGTTACACTATAATGTCTTTTCACCATTCTTCAAATGGCGGGGGCATACAACGTGAAAGAAAGACCTCTACCATCAGTGTATTTCAGAGCAGTGAAATTGCCATTTTCTACCGAGACACTAAGACACATTGGATGGGTGTACAGTGTGTGCGTGCAATCTTTCCTTGAAATGCTATTTTTTATTAAAAGAAAGAACAAAGTGAATGTAAATATTCCCTATTAACATTTACACAAAACTTAATTTAAATCCATCAGGAAATTGTATCTTTTAATATTTGCCTTCTGTTATTATAATTGCCTATAAAGGAGATGAATGGGAAATTTTGGTGTTCTTATTCAGAGGTCAAGCAGACGGTCAAAACAATCTCATTTACACTCACACCATATACTATCGTGTGTAGAAATGAATTTCCTGTCCAACAATTGCACTTTGGTGACTTTGAACTCGTATATCACAGCGAATTTACAAAGGATCGTAGGAAGAAAGGTATTGTTGGATAGGAAATTCATTTCTGCACACAATAGTATATGGTGTGCGTATGATTGCGATTGTTTTGACCGTCTGCTTGACCTCTGAAAAAGAACACCAAAATTTCCCATTCATCTCCTTTATAGAAAATTATATAATTCATAATAAGAGAATACAATTTCTTGTGTGTCAAGTTATGCATACAAATGAAAAACAAATTTACAAACATGAGAGATAGAATACAAACAAATTATGTCCAAAGTCAAATCCCTACAAATGTTCACACATCCATCAACTATCTGGACCATTAGCTGACAATGCAGATTGTCAATATTAGTCATACCACTTGACATTAAGTATATCATCTTATACGTGGAGTTTGTAGTTTTAGAAAATCTGTTTACATTTAAATGTTGTTTTTTATCCACTTCAGAATGCGTACAAGGGCATTTGTAATTGACAGAAATAATTTTGTAAATATAAGTTAAAGTAAACTTTTTTAATTTGGCTGAGCTGATTTATTTATTGGGTTTTATGGCGCACCAACACAAAAAGGTTATAGGGCACCAACAGGAATGTACATTCATGACTCACTCTCCATTTTCATCTAGATAAAATATGCAGGATAAAAACTGAGAGGAAAATTTGATTTGTTTTTTAACATTTTAAGGTAATTATCATTTGCAACCACTTTTATCAAATATATCTTAAAGGTGCAATCTAATTTTTACATAATAACCAATTCGAAGTTTGTCTTCTGGTCGGGGGCCACTTTCCATCACTTATTTAAAACTAATTTTTCAGGCAAGTCTATGTATCCTGACAATCTTGACTCTACTTTCTATTAGGCCATAAATTAATTGCTAGATTCTCATCCCTGCCCGCCCCCTTTTTTTATGCCGCCCCGGTAATTTTTATTTCTTAAACACAAAAAAAAAAAAAAATTGCTGAAAGTATGAAACACTATTAAAAATGTGTTTTCAATCTTGGAAGTACTCAGTAGTATGTTTTTCTATTTTTGCCTTGTGCCGAGGCCATTTTCCATTTGTCGTATAAAATAAAAAATAAAACATAAAATTTCACCCCCCGCCCTATTTTGAAATAAATTTGGATGAGAAACTAGCAGTTAATTTATTATAGCCTTCCCTAGGTTACCTCTTCCTGGAAATTTGACAACAAAGAATTTCGTTTATATATAAATTATCGAATCGAAGTAGCATGTGACCTTTTTATAAATATACCAAAAGTGAGAAATCATTTTGTTTACAAGCCCAGTTTCTGTCATGTTTTGTTAATGAATGATAGATTCAACTAGGTCTTGATTGAGTAAAATGTTATCAATTAGAATTATGTTTGCAAGTCTATTCAACAATTTCATTGTAACAATCATATGTTTGCATTGTTCCATCATTCACCTATAACATGGTGCCTGGAAACGTCAATGTAATATTTTCCACGATGTCAATGTTACACTATAACAAAGGGCAACTCTGTGTAAATCAAACAGATACAGATTGTATGAGCTGTCTCTCTTTGGTAAAAATATGTTATAAAGGTATATTTTAACTGTGTCCGCTAAGTGTGATAAAAATATGACGTCATAAGTGTTATTTTTTTAAATAATTTATTATGCAGCAGTATGGGCGCACATCCCTAACGCCATATAAGGAAGAAAACACAATTTTGGAGAAATCTCTTTCGTTTTTGTAACGCTTATTTACATTTTGGTTGTTTCTTCTGTTTCAATCTTCAGTGCTAAACGTCTGTCAATTACTACAATTAGTAACAATTTGCAGTGTAAAAACAGTTTTAAATGAGAATGACGGAAACGTAATCTCATAACAAGAGGTCAATGACCTTGAAGCTCTACTGATTGATTTTGATTTCAGGAAGTAGTCGCTACAGACGTGTTTTTTGAAAATCTATTTTTAACCGTGGTGGCCACCTTGAATCTGTGAAGCAGTCTAAGCTCGGTATTGAAAGAGACAATGTCCGTAACTGTTTGCAAACCTAACACATCAACCATTATTGGTTGAAACAACAGTCTGAAGATAATTGACCTGAGATGATTAAATGATACCACTGAATAATAGAGTTGCATTTTCTTAATCGTTTGATAAAACGGACCTTTTGACATTCTAAACAAATTAATGTACGAAAAAAAGTTAATAATTTATGACATTTCTACTGAAGTTTTGGCAATACTTTCCATTCATAAAAGTGTGCTGAGTAGTTTGGTTAAATACATAATTTCGGATGGAGGAAAAACTTTTTTTATTAGATATAACTGAATTAGTTTAACATCAGCAAAACTGTATCTCGTACAAATTGGGAAACAAAACACATTTGTTCATAGTTTAAACATATTTATTTTACATCGATTGCGAAACAAGTTCTTGCAACTTAGATTAATCACTCTCGATGGCTTTCTGGGTAGAACCAGTACTAAGCAATGTGGATTAATTATCTTGCTCAAGGATAAATAACGTGGCCGCGGCGAGGATCGAACCCACGACCTCTCGATCTGGAGTTCGGCGCTCTACCACTGGACCACGCACTCCACATTTGTTCATAAAGGCCATATGAGGAATAAGCCATTTAGGAAGATGTGTAAGTTTGGGAATCCCAGAGCAAGAAAATTTGTTTCTCAGTTACTCGTCCTACGCAATATTTGAATGGCCAAACTGATAAATTGTTAAAAGAATTTATCTGAATTTATACTCGTCCTGCATCAATTAGCACTCGTCATAGCGAGCGGACGAGTTGAATTTTCATGCCCTGAATCCTATTCACACCCTCCATAGATCTCCATACAAATTGATAGACATGATAGAAAGATGAATGAAGATACATGCAATATGTTTGTATTAATTCTTCTCTCAATCCTTCTTTCTTCTTTATTTACAGTATATATGTGCCTGTAAATAAAACTAATCACCTTTAATTTGGAACAGCTAGCATGTATATTTTAAGTGCATTTAGCTGTACCTTAAATAATGAAAACTGAACAGGGTGTATATATCAATTAATAATAACTGATTGTGCATTTGACCATACCAAACTAGAAGTGTAACCATTCACATCTGGACAAGATAAGTATTTTTTTGTGAGTTTTGAACTTGTCCAAGCTTTTATTGATATAAAGACCCTGGCAAAGATTGGTAAAGATCCGATTAATAGTGAAGGGTGCTAGAGTGTTCACAAGACAAAATTACTTATCCAACCCTTTACAACATACTATAAGGAAACCAATTCCAAAGTTTAGTTCAGCTAGGACAAGAAATGTAAGAGATATAGACCTGTAAACACAGCTTACACGCAAAATTTGATGTGAAATGGGACACATTTTATGGGCTATCATAATTTGGGTTCCTTGGGAGCCCATGGGTTACAGGAACCAAAATTGCTTAAGCAGCCCTTAAGATAATGCTATAAGGAAGCACATGGCCAAATTTGGTTGTGCTAGGATAAGAAATGTAAGAGATATAGACTTGTAAACACAGCTTACACGCAAACCTTGATGTGGGACGCCGACCCCGGGATGATAACATAAGCTCTCTTATTCTTCGAATAGTCGAGCTAAAAAGGGCATAACTCTTGTCGAAAGTAAAACAGATACCTTTATATGAATCTGGAATACCTTCGCATATCGTCATCACATACCTGATATTTCTCTCCTCCTATAACATTAGCCACAAGGTGTGTAACGTTACTTTTGAAGTCTTTCCGCACGTTCCCAGCCATGTAATGTACTAGGTCTACTATACGACACTGAAAACAAATAGAAAATACTTTCTAATTCAATTAATACATGCAATCCTTGTCAGGGCTCCAAGAAAATTAAAACTGGGGAATAGCCCAGGGCAAGTAGATGTCAAAAGTCACTTGCCCTGATTTTTTTTTTTAACTTGCCCCGAAATTATTATTACCAATGAATAGTTGCCTGTACATTATTTTGTCGATATCGAATGTTTTGCTTTTTTACTTTGTTTTATTAATTAATTAATAATACACATGTGATTAGAATCAAACAAGAAGGTTCTATTTTCCTTTTATTTATCCACTTCATCACATAACTAAAACAATATTATTATTTCTTTGATCGCGCCGCAAATCACGTCAAAAACCGTTCCGGGTCCCGCAAATTAAACCATCTAAAACAGGTGCGCGTTCCCGGTGTTATTTAGCAGCTTGCATTTGTGAATAAGTGTTCGTTGTTAAGCGTTTTTAAGATACACTACAGACTTGCTATTTAGAAAAAGATTATGCAGCAATTCATCGAAAAAAGAATATTAAAACAAAAGCTACGTTCAAACTGTTAATATTTGAGTAATCTTTCTTCTTCTGTCCAACGTGACAAATTTGCGTGAATATGAAATCTGTAATGCGATTGGTTCAAATCATGTAATCAACCAATGAAATGCGCGCTTTCAAATTGATAAACTTTAATGAAGGGAGATACTTTTCAACAAATACGACTTCAAATTACACGCAATAAAACAATTTCTGGTTGGATTTTTGATTGCAACGAGATATTTTTAGACTAGCCCGACGGGCAACCATTTTTGAAATAGAGACTAGCCCGGATGCAGATTGGACTACCCCCGGGTGTCGGGCTATCCTATTCTTGGAGCCCTGCTTGTAAATAAATTATAATCTAATTTAAATTTGTTTAATACTTAAAACATTATACAATGCTGGCCAAATAACTATAAAACATAATTGACCTATCTTTCAATGAAGTTTATATGAGCCAATTATAACAGAACACCTGCAAGAAAATCTCACGTTGTCCATCAAACAACTCTAAAATACAGATCAGCATATGGCCATTGTTTGTGGGAACTTGACCCGTGGACAATTATAGCGGCGGGAGCTAGCAACTGAATATTATAACTATCAATTATAGTAATTAAGTTTGGCATGTTTTGCACAGTGCAGCATTTACATAGGATCTTAAACGAGTCCCCATAACGAGTTTCATACATCTTATATGGAATGGGGACGAGTACAAGATCCCTTTTATCACATAACATTATAGTCAAATATGTAAAATATTATTCAGATGGACATAAAACTGCCACCACGTCAGACACACTTTAGCGACAAAACATCATAAAAGCACATCCTTTGATGCCAAAATGTTATGTGATGTCCAGGGTTCGACACTAACTTTTTTAAACGGGTAGTCTGGAGGACTAGTGACTTTAAAAATCTAGTAGTCCTCCTGAGAACTAGATGGTCCTTCCAAGAAAACGGTGTATTTAGCACAAAAAAACAAAACAGGTGTATAGCAGGAGACAAACTTCAAAGTGAACAGTGCCAAAAACCCTTTTCGTCTTGAAGATACCAACTGAAATCGTAAAACTTTATTTATTTTTTTCGGTTCCTCCCCAGGCAGACTTACGGCTTTGACCGAAGTGAGATTTAGATGCATTTTCAGCCCTAACCAACTTGACACATGTTGATCGAATGCAATATTATTCTGGTCTTCGTTTCATTTTTATTGAAAAATACTTATTCGACAATTACCCCAATATTATTCGACAATTACCCCTAACCTATTTTTCATTCATACACCGCCTTTTAAATGTAAACCAATCGGTAATGGGATTAAATAAGGTACTTGTGAAACACGCGCTGATTGTGTATTTTAGAGGGTTTTGTTAATTATGAGGTTAATCACATTTGAAATTGCCGAAATTGACCTGAAAATGAGGGCGACTCAAATTTCGCCCCACATAGATAAAAAAGCGAAGTCGGCCAAATCATAGCGAAGTTTTAAGCGACTTCGCCTAATCGCGTGACCCCGGCCCTATATTAGGAATGTGTATTTTACGTCCGTAATATATATAATGCGGCTAGAAATATTACTAGTCAGACGGACTAGCCAACTTTCACGTTTAGGTAGTCCTCCTGAAAAACAGGTGGGCACAGGACTAGCGGACTAGTGTTAGTGTCGAACCCTGATGTCATAACGTCATGTCACACACAATGTTGGGTATGAAAGAGTTCATGATATTTTACACCGACTGGTAAATATAAGAAAACTGGTGGAGGAAAACTTAATTCAGGGGCCATAACTATGGTGATAATTTTCCGATCTTGCCCATTATCGAACTCGTCCGAGATCTTATGGTCATATACAATCTGTGCAAGTTTGGTTAAGATTGCTAAGAAATGTGGCCTCTATCGTGTAAACAAGATGAAAAACTGATTTTTTTGCTAATTCAGGGACCATAACTCGGGTATTACTGATCCCATCTGGCTCATTATCGAATATGTCCGAGATCTTATGTTCATATACAATCTGTGTAAGTATGGTTAAGATTGCTCAAGTAATGTCGCCATTATCATGTAAACAAGGTAAAACTGATCCTGGGTCGGAGTCAAGGTCATAAATATTTGTGACCTTGACTCGGACCCAGGGTCAGTTGGAGGGCTGGAAGTTATTGGCATTAAGACGGACAATGACCAGGAGGTAATATATGAAATTTGAACATTCTACTCCCAAAGACAAAAAAGTTATAATACAATATGTTGATGCCGTCGAGCCCGCCAACATTAGCGGCGCCTGTCTCGCATTTTTTCAAACGGCAAGACAATTACAAAGGGCAATAACTCTAATTTGAATGAAGATAGTGTTATGGTTTTTGCACTCTGCACTTCCTCTCACTGCCTTCTATCATTATGTAGTTTCATTGCAGTTCCATCAGTAGTTTTGAAGTTATGCTCCGGACAAAAGTGGGACAAACGGATGGACAAAGCAGTGACTATGCTCCCCCGAAATAGTATGAAACGGGTGTTCGTGTGACACTGCTAACAAGGGACGTTATACGATAAAATGAAAATATATTATTTCATACCGTATTTCCCCTACTAGTAGAACCTTCCCTAATAGAAGCGCCCCACCTGTACCTTCTTCAAAATTTCAAAAGTTCCTAAAACACAATTTTTTCGTCTTTACCGCTAATGGATATGATTACGGGAGCTTTTTACTATGACACCAGCATGGTCTATGACATAAACCTTAAAGCGCTATCATCATCAATACAAATAACCGCTGTTATCTCCTTTTTTTTCAATTTACTATTTAGTTTATCTTTTATTATTATTTAATTCATACGCAACCAACCCGAGTTGTAATCCTCAAGTTTGACAGAAATGTGTATCATACAGATACAGAGTGATGACAGTGATACACTCAGTATACAGTCGGGTTTATGTTTAGTCAATAACGGTGTCATAGTAAAAGATCGCCGTACAGTAATTCTATAAGGAAACAGTCGGGAAAGACATTGAATTTGAACACTAATAAGAGCACCCCCTTTGCACTTTGCATAGCGCCCGGGCGCTACTATTAGGGGAAATACGGTACGGAGTTTTCTAGGAATGTTTTAAGTGATCTTTTCCACTATACATTATTTACATCTACCAGAAATTTATTGGGGTTTCCTTTTACTTGTCTTTTCCCCCTTTAAGTTAGGTCGAAGAATTGCCATTAACTGGCATTTAAATACCAGATTTGCACCAACCTTGGATATTTAGTCGATGTCAAACTATTGTATCTTGCTCTTCATTTATATAGTTTACAACTCGGGTATTTGACTGGACTATACGTATAGATGTTTGGGTGGGGCTACGGTTGTGGTAGTGGTTTTACATAAAATGAGTGTAACATTTTGGTTTAATTATCGTTGCTCCGGAGGTCAATAAATATTTAAATGGGTGGTCCGCTGGGTTATGCCCTGGGGGCTGGTCTTGATGGGGAAGATAGATCAAAAGTCATTAATTTCCAAATAGGGTCCTGCTGCATGTCAAACTGAAGGCCACTGCAAGAGGAGTGCAGACGCAAAAAAATTGCGGGGATATGCTGAGTCGGATCCTCAACAAGCTATAGTTTAAGGATGACCCAGTTATGTATTTTAACCTACAATACTTACTAGCTCGATTTTCTCTTTAAATCCAGTAAAACAAACTTTCAGTCCCTGCATTGACGAGCAATACTGCGGTCTTGAGTTGTACGGTATCGGCTGTAAAACAATAAAAACAAACTAAGTCCCTGTTTTGACGTGCAATACTGCTGCCTGGATATGTACGGTATTGGCCAGGGTTACGAAAATTTCAAAATCCCAATTGGTCCGAGATTCCTGATCTTGTAGATTTACCCCATCGACTCACAATCCTCCCGAACCGAGACCTCTCTTACGCCCCCACCCCGCTCCCTCACACACACAACAATTCCCTCCGTCGTAAACACAAAATACAACCCGATTCAAAGAAAGATTTTATAAATGATTATAAACGCCCATTTCACTGATCTCCAGTTTGAAGAGCTAATACAATAGAACAGAACAGAGAATTTTATTCTAAGACCCCGCATTTGGTGGGCAACTGCTTTCATTTATAATTTTTTGTAACAAAAACATTTGTCTTCCCCCATAATTTATTAACCAACCTGGCTGAAAGTTGCACTCTGCACGTCATCTCGATATGATGAACATTTGTGCCAAGTTATTTCAAAATCCCTGAAGCGGTTCAAGAGATATGGAGCAGTCACGAAATATAGCGCATATGCCTTCAACCTACAAATGTGACCTTGATCATGAATGGACGTGGGCTGGAAGTTGCGCTCTGCATGTTGTCTCGATATGGTGAACACTGATGCCAAGTTATTCCAAAATCCCTCAAGGGTCTCAAGAAATATGGAGAGGACATAAAATATAGTGCATGTCATCTTCTACCTCTAAGTGTGACCTTGACCTTGAACGGGCGTGATTGGAAGTTGCTCTGAAATTTGTCTCGATATGGTATACATTTGTGGCAAGTTTTTTACATTTTATGCAATTATCATTTTAAAGAATCAATTTATTTCGGGTTTTCTGTCTGCTTCCAACATTTCAGACCAATTTATTTCGGGGTTTTGGTCATTTGAATCAGTTCCAAGTGCATCATTTTGGTTCGCAAATGATAAAACCTGCAATTTTCAGAATCCTGGTTTTGGCTGTAAACAACAAAACTAACTTTTAAATCCCTGCTCTGACGCGCAATACTGTGGTCTAGAGTTGTAAGGTATTGGCTGTAAACAATAAAACATTTAAAGTCCCTGCTTTGACACGCAATACTGTCGTCTGGAGTTGTACAGCATCGGCTGTAAACAATAAAACAAACTTAAAGTCCCTCCTTTGATGAGCAATACCAGTGACTGGGATAGGCACACGCCCTGCGCCATAGTTACATAAAATTATACGGCGCAGTATGGCGCATCAATATGTTGTTAATTATCCCTGTCAATAATTTTTCGAGTGTCTTGGCAGACGTAAAGCATAAAAAATATGAATGTCTTCCCTTTGACAAAACTTCCAATTGCTACTCACTAAGGATCAACTTCATTGGTTAGGCAATTAGAAACTCGCCAATCACAGTGTTTTCCTTGATGCAGGAATCTTGCATTTTGTCGCGATATTTCATCAAATGACCCTCAAAAATTGTTTCAACGTGTCCATTAAATTCCATTGCAGCTTTATGTTTCCGATCTTTTTCAACCCAGCATTGAATCTGAAGCTCTCGTGCTCAATTCATACTGCAATTTTGTACCTTTGAGTACGAAAACATGGGAATGTCATATGTTTTAAAACTCGCCTGTAACAAAGGATAATTACGAATTGTAAATTATTCAACTGTGTAAACATCCGTTACTAAATGATTAATCCAGTCGCATCGTAAGGCACGTTCCTTGCCATTTGCAATGAAAACAAGAAGAGATAATGAGGTTTCGGTTAGAAATGGTTAAATAGTTTCACTTGGTTATTATTTGAAAATGGTGAAATGAAATGCGACCCACGTGTGAAAACTCGCCTACAGGTGTCAACATTTCAAAACATCCACCCTGACACGTCACCACTGATGGGGCTTAATACAAGAGGTCAATGACCTTGAAGCTCTACTGATAAATTTTGACCAAAATTGTATTTAAAATCTATTTTAGCCAATTTTTGCATGATTATCAACTTGTCGAGATATTGTGCCCATATACAATACAGTCGATTTCGGTTATTTGCATAGCCCATTTGTCAAGAAAATATATGCGATTAACCGGAGTATTCGAATAACCGAAATTGAACATTTTGTACATGTAGCGGTGCACGTTTCTACTTTCGTTTTACTGTTCTGTTAATATTTACATAGAAACTCCATAAAAGCGAGTTAATTCTATGTAAGATGTTTGATAGGATTATTATTGTGCATATCCATTTTGTATTTAATGTTATTTGATAGATTTTATGCAATATTTATGCGTACTTATGTTCTTTCAATCTGCGTCGCTTTGCTATTGTTTGTAGTGTGTAGTGTGAATTACACAGCCATGATAATAACACAAACGCTTATTTTATTTTTTGCATTTATTAATAACCCCTATGAGCTACTCAATGTCATATGCATCTCTACCGACACTAGCAAACTGAGAGCAGTAAATAATTAACAACACATTGCTTTACATTGCATACAAACTTATTATTAAATCGTGTATGCTAATTGGTGAGCGATCGTCATGGCGTGGAAGCTTCACAGAAACCGCACAAAATGGCAAACTTTCGGCGTCAATTAGCACCTTTTGTCAATCAATTTGCCTCGGGCTTATCTCTGTGACCGCGTCAATCAATTAACAGTTGCAAAATACAGGTAAACTTGACTTTCATTATGCAATTAGCCAGATATTCGTTATGCAATTATCCGGAATGTGACAAAAACCTATGCGATTATACGGTTTTTTTTACATGCAAAAGAATACGAATGGTTTTGTGTTTCAAAACTTTATGCAATTAACCGATATGCGATTAAACGGAATCGACTGTATAACCAAGTTTGGAGAAAATTAGTTAAGAATTACCCAAGAAAGGGTTCAGACATTAATTTTTTGATTTTTTTGCTATTCCAGGGGACATAACTCTGGAATTATTCGGCGATGGTGCCGATTTATATGGAACTTGGCCAAGATATTGTGCCTATATACAATCAGAACAAGTTTATAGAAGAATGGATACAAATTACTAAGAGTTCGGACAACATTTTTGACATGAACACATGCATGGATGGACATGGGTAACACTATATGCCCTTCTTCCATTGAATCTTCGAATGGAATGAGCATAAAAAAGAGAACGGTTCAAAAGTATACAAACCAATTTGTCTCTTGCGCATCTGATGATGACTGGTGGCCCAACAATCCGGACGTCAGCCTTGTGAAGCGTGTCGAACACTTCTCCCGTAAACTCGGACAGGACAAAGACGCAGTCATACTCAGTGACATCATCTATATATTCGTAGCCAGTCGCTGATTTCACTACCTCCACTTCCAGTTCCTGCATGAAATTATCACATCATATATATATAGCTTGTGAATACATATATATTTTTTTAAATATTCACAAGCTATATATCATGATATTAAATGATTGTACGCTTCACAAATTAACACGAGGCCCAAGAGAATCTGTGGATGCTCTACTGGCTAAAGGTTATATCAAAGGTTATCGTCATAAAATTCCCATCAGTACTTCTTTTAAAACATTGCAAAAACACCCACAAAACAACAACACCCACAACAGAAACTTAAACCCATCACCCATGCAGGGATCACCCTGGGATTGAATTTCAATGAGACAAAATGTCCCATTAGCTTGATTTTAATGAGACATTCACCTTTTTCACGAAACATTTCGAATTCGAAGTTAATTGCTTGCATCAGTACATAGTCAATCACGTCATTATAGATTGGGGGGGGGGGGGGGGGGGGATAATGGTCAGACATGACTAGAAGTTGATAAATTATTATAAAAATGGCCATGTTTATTCATAACCAATCGATTTACCGTGACACCGCCGGGTCCGCGAAGCAAAAGCGAACCGGAAGTTTACAGAGATAACAATCTCCTTTTGATGTGTTTTCGAATAATTTGATATTTTCTCATTTTATATGTTTTGATCGCGAATAATTGGATCTGAACAAATTAACTTGAGATTTTAAATGAAATATAAATCAATATATTTTCATTACGAACCGAAATGGTGAAAATGGATTTCCCGAATTTGATGCGACAATTTGTTCCATTTGTCTTTTTTCATGCGATTTTTGAGATTTTAATGCGAGAATATCGCGGAATCTTGGCCTAGAGTGATCCCTGCCCATGCTAACAATTTAAACAAGAGGCCCTAGTTCTAATTTGGTATATTTATTTAGAGACTCCAGGCATAACAATTAAATAAATAAAAGGGCCCCTATATGCAGGCAGTCAAAACCCATTTTATATAATTGTTGTGCCTCAAGTCCCTAAATAACCATACTTAATTAGAACAAGGGGTTGTTTTTAGTCAAAACAGATGTCTCCCCTACACGAGAAAGGGCCATAAATCATCCAAAAATCATTCAACTGGAACACGTTGAAGGTATGTGCAACTAGGCTTGGTAATGGTCATCCCTACTAAGTTTCGTGAAAATCCAGGCAGGAGATCAGGAGAAGTAGTCGGGGCAAAGCTTATATATTAAAACATATGTAAAAAAAAAATCATTCAACCAGAACAAGGTGATGATATGGACAACTAGGCTTGGTACTGATCATTCCTGCAAAGTTTTGCTGAAATATGGCAATATTAAGGTGCCAGAGTGTTGACATCAAAAACTTGACATATTTTTCAAGTGGTTTCAGAGCTTTCATCAATATCAACAATCTGGCAAAGTTTGGTTAAGGTAGGATGCAAAATGGAGGCGCTAGAGTGTAGACAAGACAAATACAGCAATTTTTCGGTAATTCAAGGGCAATAACTCTGGTGTACCTGGTCCCATCAAGCTGGTTTTCGAACTCGTCCAAGCTTTCATTGATATTAAAATTTTGGTAAAGATTGGATGAAAAATGGAGGCGCTAGAATGTTGACAAGACAAAAAGAGCAATTTTCGTTAATTCAAGGGCAATAACTCCGTTGTAACTGGTTCGATCTTGCTGATTTTCGAACTCGTCCGAGCTTTCATGATATAATTAATCCGGTAAAGATTGGATGAAAAATGAAGGTGCTAGAGTATTGACATCAAACAGTTTTCAGGCGACAGACAAAAGACCATAGCATAAGCCAGTAGACCTAAAAACCAAATGGTAATCCTCGCGTAGTGACAGTCAAGTCAGGGCCTTCCCCAGGAATATTTTATGGGATAGTGGCATTTAACGCGCGAGGGTGTGGGGTGGGTGCGGGAGGGGGTCTCCTCCTGCATGTCGATTTTTTTTTCAGGTTTTACAGTAAAATACTGATTTTGGCATACACCTGACACATTTAAAACATGTTTTAAATATATCTACCAGTCTGCCATAGATAGTACATGTAGATTTTTTTACTGTTTTTTTGTTGTTTTTTTGGAAAAAGATGATAGCACTCAACTATATACATTGTTTCCTTTGCTGTTCTAGATTTTTTTTATCTTGTAAACACTTCATTATAGATGTGGTGAAGTTAAGCAGGAGTAATTATATTATTTTTAAGTGAATAACATTTAAAAAAAATACACTTGAAAACTCAGTGTCGTGTGTTTTTTAAGCATCCGAAATAAGGACTATCCGGATTTACATCAACTTTTTACGCTGACATTGTCTTACAATAACTTAACGTCTAAGTCATGTTAACTGCATCAAGTCATTGGCGTTTTCAAAGAAAAAGAAGGTAGGAAACGGTTATAAGTTTATTTAAATGTTATAAAATTGCTGTCTTTATTCATAATTAATCATAATTAATCGTTTTCGTCGAAACACGGAAGCAAATTCAAAACCGGAAGTAACCTAAATTTATAATCTGCAACCCCGAGATTCTTATAATTTTATGTGATTATCGATTAATTTGCGTTTGTGAGATTTTTTTCTCATCATTAACTATTTAAAACGCGATAAAATGAATGGAGGCACGTTAATTCAACGCTACAATAAAATATAACATAAGAAAATTGTTTTCACATTTGATGACGTAATACGTTTACAGGTCATGTACGCATGGTTGAATTATTGAATTAGACCCTTATCGCGGAGGTAATTAACACCTCTGCCCCTCTAATCCTTATGAAAATACTCCAATCAGGAGCTAAGGACGTATGCTTGTCAGGAGTTTATGCCTCAAGGCGTTATTTGATCAGATATGTGATTAATTAACACTGGGAAATGAATGTTTTGACCCACTTTTAAGGGATCGCGGCATGGTTTTAAAGGGTCGCGGTCAGATTAAGGATCGCGGCATGTCTGTTTCAAAAGTTAAGGGATCGCGGCGCCGCTACGCCATAAATGGCTGGGGAAGGCCCTGCAAGTTATATACAAAATGATCCCTTGGTGTCTGTCATGTGAAACAAAAAGAGTGTACCGGTAATATATATGCAATTTATTACTGGCAACTAAGCTAGACTCATTTGTTTATTTGCTCTTTTTATTTCTTCAATTACTCAGTTATAAATTGTAGTTTCATCTGAATTGTCAAATTATGTGTTTATGACACGCGTGTATGTTTTGTTTTACTTGTGTTTCTTTTTTTTTTTAACTTTGCAACACTTTGGTCAATAAATCAAACAACATTTGCCAAAAAATTGTCTTCATTCATGGAAAGATATTTTGTAATTTTATTAAGGTTGTAATTTATGTTCATATTTTTTCTGCCCGAGAACGCTTTTACCCAACGATTTGTTTTCACATTTTTTATGGGAAAAATTGACAGGATTTAAATACACAGACTGGATAACAGTACCTATTACTCATACACTATTTCAACACGTTTTAAGAAGAACGGTAAACATAAACCCCGAAAACTGTCGTTGAAATGTTCTTCATGCATAGATTTATTTTGAATATGTTCTGATGGAGTCTTGCATCATATACATGTAGTTCATGAATAGGTTCTGCACACGAGTGATGATTACGGAACAGTTCGACAATAGAACTAACCATAAATTCTGAAGATGGAATATGGCAAAATGCATCAACGTTGTACATTTATCTTTTGCCAAAACATATATTATATGCTTTTCCTAATTTTGAGATAGCAAAAGTGTGACTATGAAAAAGGGGAACGAAAAGCTTTTAAATGTCTCTGCTGACCTTGCTGTACTCTAAACAGTATTCAAGATACAATTAAGAAATGAATGTTTAACTGTACACTTTTTCCAATTTCAAGAATGTTTAAGAAAATTCATGCTAAATTTATGGTGGTATTGGTTATTTTCCAACATATAGGAGGAAAAAAACTTTAAAGATGGTCCTTGTACAAGTCACAATTGTTTTTAATCTTAAAACTTTAAATAATTATACATATAATGAGAACAATACCTTGATGGCCTTGCTAAGCTGGTCATTCTGACAACAGTCTTCGCTAACCAGGATGAGCCGAGTTTCTTTGTCATCTGAAACAATATCTTAAAATTAAAATGCCAGTATTAGAGTTGTATAATTATATATCATATACATGTATGGCTCATATTGTAGATCAACTTGACAGCAGACTTCTATGTTACAGTACTATTCTCTCTTTTAATAAATTTAAAAAAAAATTTAATGCTAAAAAAAAAAAAAAAAAAATATTATCAAGCTTATTCTCTCCGCAACATACTGAATACAGGACGTACTAGAAGGGGGTTCCACGGAACACCTGTATCACCTGCCATGTGTATTTCAGCAAGGACTATCTAATTATAGAGTTTAAAGACAGGAGGTGAAATCCTTCATGACCTAGAAATTGGGAAAAATAATAATTCTACTATATTACATACGGTAGTAAGGCACTAAAATGTTTGGAATACTTTCAAAATCAAGCTCTTATACAAGTCTGCAAAGTCAAATAGGACTACATCTAATATATAATAAAAAGAAATATAAAATTATATTATTTCTTTTTGCATTTTTTGGGAAAATATGAGGATATTTTGGATTGGGATGGGGCCGAAATCAGCTCCAAGTTGGGCCTAGAAAAATCCCTGAAGACAGTGGATGCAAGGTTATTCCTAGATGACTGCGGGCTTCGGGCTACCAGCTAATATCGAAGACTGTAACAATTGTTCATGATCCGGTCAGTTACCTTGACCTTTGACCAACTGAGGTTAAATTCTATCACCTCATACAAACTTTCAAGTTTGAAGATGTTCTTTCATAAGTTACCGGTATTTAATGGAAATTATTTTCATTACTAGATCACAGTGACCTTGACCTTTTACCTACCGATTCAAAAATCAGTAGCGGTCATTGCCTCACTACAATTAATCAAACTATTAAATTAGAAGCGGGTGTATGAATTCCATCACAAGTTATGGTGCAGCAACAAAATTTCATTACTGAGTCACAGTGACCCTGACTTTTGACTTATGACCCCAAGAGCAATAGAGGTCATCATCACACCAACGTCAATTAAATGTATAAATTTTAGCAGAATGTGTGTGCATTCCTTCACAAGTTATTGGGCAGAAACACTATTCATTACTGGGTCAGTGACCTTGACTTTTGACCTACTTAACCCAAAATCAACGACAATCAATATATAAAGTTTGATGAATGTGGATGCATTCCTCCACAAGTGCGGAAATCCGTTTTTCATTATCCGATAACATCACAATAACCTTGACCAATGGCCTCAAAATTCAGTAGAGGTCATCATCTCATCAAAGATAAGCAATGTACAATTTGATGACTGAGCGACTTTCTTCAGTTTTTTCGAGTGCAAATGAAAGTGTGCTGCTGACGATGGACAAAGTGATACTAAGCGCCTGCCATACTACACAGGCGACACAAAAAAGCCTTAGTGAAATATGCCCAGAGCTGTAGATAAGCTGAGTTTTTGAGTATTTCACTCATACTTTTTTGCCAAAACCCGTGTTTTTTAAAATTGTATTATTACTCATCAAATTAACAAAGAAACTCATAACTTCTAAAAATCATGAGTATTATATTTGTATGCAATGTCTTGTGGCACAGTTTATTCCACAGTTGCATGATGAAAATTGTTTCAAGCATGTGTCTAATATTAAGGTTGTATAGTGTTTCTCTTGTTTTTACTTAAAGGGACACATGGCACTCTTGAAGATTGTATCAAGCGTTAAAAATAACGTCTCAGTTTATTTACCCCTGTATCAATTTGCATATAATTAAAAATAATTTTGAGTTTTCAGTTTTCTTCGCTTATTTACGATATGTTTAGCTATATTATTGGTGCAAAATTATCAGCAGTTAGTAATATGCAAATTTATACTATTTTTATCATTATTATTAATGATTGAACAAATGCAAATTATGTAGAAAAACTAACGGGACGCAGTGGGTTTTAAAAAATCAAGATTGCCGTGTGTCCCTTTAACTTCCATTTAATCAGAATAGTGGTTTGTTTTAAAATGTATTAATTCACATCCATTTTGAAAGCATGAACTATTTATAGCAAGTGTTTACTCTGAACAAGTTCTTTGTTACTCATTCATTTTGAATCTAATGAGTAAATACTCATTGCAGTCAAAAATTATCTACAGCTCTGATATAGTTTATTACCTAGATATGTTTCTGATTCCACCACAAGTGCCAGTACAACCAGTATTAGGCATGTAAGAATTAATCTGAGATATCGTGCAACTGGACTTACCTGAATGAATTAAAAGGCCTAACAACCCATTACCTTAGGTTATTTTGAACTGAGAGACACGGCTGGTATTCAGTGGAGCTACGTTTGAAGGTATATGCAAAAGTGCTCAGGTATATGCAAAAGTGCTCCATCGCTACTTCCGAGGTTCCAACGCCAAAATAAAGGTAGACAAGGTGGGTACGCTTTGCTATTTCTTTATTAACTTTTTTATTTGCCTTGATATGACAAATCTGGGAATGCAGTTCCCTGTGGTCATGTTTAAGCTTCGCACACGGCCAAGACAAATTCTCGAAATAAGCCTTATGTCAGGCCAGGGACTTTTAGCCCGTTTAAACTTTTTTTTCTCCATTTGATCGTCGCCACAGAGGTTTTTCTCTAGTCTTTTGCCTTTTTACGATGCTGTAACATTAAACAAGAGGCCCAAGAGGGTCCGACTGGTCCAACATAGAGCTAAAAAAATCCAAAAAAAAAACACAATTTAAAAAAAAAAAAATAAAAAAAAAATTCTAATATAAAAAAAAATAGGCATAAAATCTAGTAAGGCTTGGCAAAGATCAGATGCAAAATGAAGGCCCTATCTTAAGACGAGGCAAATTATAGCATTTTTAACAAAATCAAGGGCCATAACTCCGCTGTTACTGGTCCGATCTGTCTGGTTTTCGAACTTATCCGAGCTTTTATTGACATTAACAATCTGATAAAGTTTGGTAAAGATCGGATAAAAAATAAAGTCTTAACGAGGCAAAATATAGCATTTTTAACTAAATCAACGGCAATAACTCCGCTGTTAATGGTCCGATCTAGCTGGTTTTCGAACTTGTTCGAGCTTTCATTGATATTTACAATCTGTGCAAGATTGGTAAAGATCAAATAATAAATGAAGGTGCTAGAGTGTTCACGAGGCTTAATATGGCATTTTTTAGCAAAACAAAGACCATAACTCCGTTGAAATTATTTCGATCTTGCCGGTTTTTGAACTTGTTCAAGCTTCCATTGATATAAAGACACTGGCAAAGTTAAGTAAAGATCCGATTAATATTGAAGGCCCTAGAGTGTTCACAAGGCAGAAAATAGCATTTTCCAGAAAAAACAAGGGCCATAACTCCGGTGTTACTGATCCAATTTAGCTGGTTTATAAACTTGTTCGAGCTATTATTGGTATTAACAACCTGTGCAAGTTTGGTAAAGATCAAATAATAAATGAAGGTGCTAGAGTGTTCACAAGGCTTAATATGGCATTTTTCAGCATTTTTAAGGCTGGTGAAATTATTCCGATCTGCCTGGTTTTCGAACTTTCATTGATATTAACAACCTGTTAAAGTTTGGTAAAGATCGGTTGAAAAATGAAGGCCCTATTGTGGTAACAAGACAAAAGTTAACGACGGACGACTGACAACTCGCCATCCCATAAGCTCTGCTGGCCCTTGGCCAGTAGAGCTAAAAATTAGCGTATGCTCCATTGCATCATCTACTGCAACAATACTGCACTGACCTTAAAATCATTCGATAATAAAAGTAGGGCAAGCTTCCCGGATTCCTATGTATCCTTCCCCTCTCTCTGAGGCGGCTCTAAATAACCTATACTGTGTTGATGAGCCATTCAATCCAATTTAAAATCATTCAAATCATACATCAAAGAAGCATATACTGCTGCAAAATAGTACTCCAGAATCCAGATGGCAGCACTTTGAATATTTTCTGAACCACTGGAGTTACCGGAGTTACCTCCCTTGCAGATTTGAATTTTTGTTGACTCGCTAAAACCAGCTATGGGAGCTTGTATGGTCGAAACCGATAACTTGAGCAAACATGCCAGCAGCAAAATTCTTTTTTTTTTCATCTGCAACATTGCAAAGCTGCAAACAGCCGAAGTAAAATAGGAAACATTTTATAACTTAACAGTGTGCAGATCTTGAAAACATAAAACAACATTTTCAAGCATTTGTGTACTTGGTCAGTATGCGATTGCTCACTAGGAAGTAACAGTTTAAAGAACATTTCCATCTACTATATATAATAACTATATGTAAATGAAGATGTCGTTACAAATTTGTTTTTTAAAAATCTCTTTTTAGCCGTGACGGCCATCTTGAATTTCACATCAACGTGAAATGTTGCTAGGATCAACTAGACATCATGGGCAACATCTCTGTAAAGTTTCATGAAAATCCATCCAGTAGTTTCAGAGGAGTAGTCAGTACAAAAAAAGTTACGGACAGACGACAGACACTGCACCACGGCATAAGCTCTGCTGATAGTTAAAAATTAACAAAGAAATAGCAAAGCATATTCACCTTATTTACCTTTATTTTTGTGTTGGAACTACCTCGGAAGTGGCGATGGAGCACTTAGCATATATATTCCAAAAGAGGGAAAATGTAGCTCCACTGATTACCAGCCGTGAGAGAGAGATGAATGAAATAGGTTTATGTTACATTCACATCACATTAGGTTACTAGTAAAAAGTATATTGGGGTTGCAAACTCAGAGAAAGATAATATGAAGGATTAGTTTTCCTATAGATCAGACATGCCTCCCCTAACAGACCAGGTCTGTTGCTCTAAAGGCAAGGCCTTATCCAATGAGCTACAGAGACTGCTAAGAGGGTGAAGGATAAACAGGAATCTGAGATCCATGCCCTTCCATTACAAATAAATAGATTCCTATAGTTCTTTAACATGCCAGGAGGTTAAGGAAAGAGCCTTGCCCAAGGAATAACTGAATAAACGGAGTGGCGCAAGCGAAGCTGGAACCCAAGGGCTTTCCCTTTGTTTTTGAGTTAAAGGGAACTTTTAAAAGTTTGTATGTTTCGTTTGTTTGAACGTTAGGCCATATATGACTCAATTTTTTTGTGGTAGAGGCAGACCACCCCATTTTTCCTGGGTAAAAACCAGAACATTTTTCAGGGTTCTCCACAGGCCATTTAAGCATAGTGGTGCCGTTGCTATTGACTTTCTAAAACACACATGCCTAAAAGTGACCGCTACTCTTAAAATCAAAACCGCTGCGCTTAAAAATACTAAGAATCAATTCAATTTCATGTCTTTTAATCAAACTCAGGGCTTGACATTAACTATAAGGACAGCTTGCCCATAGGGCAAGTTAACTCAGAAATGTACTTGCCCATGCCAGTTTGCTGGTTGCCAAATTCTTTAGACTGAGTCTTCAAGAGTATTAGACCACTTACTGATATAACTCTCACAGCACTTTGCTGAGAATTCTAAAAGCTGGTCTAATAATACTTACAATGTAACAACAATAATAATAATATTGGAAACCTGCAAAGAGCGATGGGTTTCTATTATATTTTGTCATATTCTAATATAGTCCTTGTCCCTCAGTTTTGAAGTTGCCTGACGGGATTGAGCCTTTACCTGCCCGGAGCCAAGTTTTACCTGCCCCGGGCAGGAGCCATGTTTTACCTGCCCCGGGCAGGTGGACAGTCCTTAACGTCGAGCCCTGAAACTTAAACACACGTTCCCGGTAATTTGCATTGTGGAAGGTGATAACCTGTGACTAATTGATAGGTGTACACAATAATCTCGCTGTACAAACAATCCAATTAGCGATCATCAGTCGGTGGTGTTATTTTGTCAAAAGACTATCCCCGCAGTTTCGTCATGTGTTACTTCTTCGTAAAACTTTAAAAACATACATAGTAACTATTTGAAAAAGCAATAGTTAGATATAAAGATCAAATAAATAAGACAAAAAAAGAGGGCACTACCCTCCCCCGGTGTATGTAAAATGCCCATATGCTTGAAAAAAAATAATCTGTGGAGAACCCTACTTTCTCACTTGACAAGTCGAGCTCCCTGTGGGATTCGAACCCACAGCAGTGCAAGGCTAACTAGAAAGGTCACTGTAAGTGACAAATGCCCCCAGAAGTGACATTTGACCTTTAAGTGTGACCTTGACCTTGGAACCATGGACCTGGACACGTCATCTTGATCAGTTGTGCCAAGTTATTTAAAACTCCCTGCATGGCTTGTGACGTTATGGTCCGGACACGAAATTGCGTACTTGTTTTGACCTATGAACGGCAAGTGTGACCTTGACCTTTGAGGTACGTGCGCGCGACACATTGTCTTGTTATGGTAATCACTTGTGCCAAGTTATATAAAAATCGCTGCAGGGGTTGTGACGTTACGGTGACGAACTGACGGACCGACGGTGTGATTACTAGGGTTTCGGGGACATAAAAAGCTTTAGATGCACCATCTTTACTATCCCGTTCAGAGGCATAGACAGGTGACTTATAGTTCTTTCCTTTGTTGTTGTATTGGAGAATGCTTAAAGTAGCCTCTCTGCAGAGTTAATCAATGTAATAAATCACCCGAATATAAAGGTTAGCCCTTAACCATGCTCTCCACCAGTCCACTGAGACATGATCTTAGTTTCAATGTGAACCCATTACCTTTTTAATGGACTAATGTCTACAAATGGTGAAATTGTCATTCATTCTGAATATATAAGTTTTAGCTTTGAGAAAGAAAAAGCCCAATCCAGTATATTAGGTCAATGAAAAAATACCCATGTTTGTGCTAACCCTACTGACATTAAATATTAGCCCCTACCGGTAAGTTTTTATGGCAAAAGTTAGCAAGCACCGTTAAAGTCGAGATCTTTTATCAGCCACTATAAAAATAATTTATATTAAAAAATTCTTCCAGCCGACCTACCCATATTTGATCATGTTACCATAAAGAAAAGTATTAATTTATTTGGCCTAAATAGCAAGGTTCATCATCCCCATCTTGCATGTTTTAAATGCATGGATATGAATTAAAATATTTTCTCCAATTAACGAATTATAAAAATCAGTGGCACACAAATCAAGAAACAAATCCATGGATCTGATATAAAAGTATTAGCTACGAAGCATTATATGTAGCGCTGCAAGCATACATGGGATTACACACATATATATATATATATAGGGAATGTGACAAGGAAGCTGTGGATCCTGATTTTATCTGACTTTAAAAGACATCCAGACCTTGCAGAGTAAGGCCAACAGGCAGATGTGTGACTTACTGAATAGATGGAATCTGTCTTTTTGGGGTGTTTTTCATTATTCACTTCATTACTTACTTTTTTTAGTTTAAAACCCTTTATTCTGAGGTTTATACTTTGGAAATTAGCCGGACTATCAAAATCTGTGCATGACTACTTGATTTTGAAAGAGGTAGTCCTACGCACTTCGCAAAAAAGGTAGTGTCAAACCCTTTGAGGACGACGCCATGTTGTTTGTTATCAAAACACTTTACCGCTAGTACCCCCAGTATATTGTACTATGTAACAAGCACCTTAGTGAGCGACGGGTTAGTACTAAAGCGAGAAAAATACTTCTTGTCTCCGAAAACCGGATCGGAAATGAAAAACAAGAGGTCAATGACCTTGAAATTTCATGAACATCCGTCAAGTAGTTTTAGAGGAGTAGTCGCTACAAGTTTTTACTATATAACTCTATGTAACCAAAGATGGCCACTGGCAGCCATGTTTAACGTTGAATCAAAATAATGTTCGACTCGGATCAACATCATGTCATGCTGATCATTTTAGAAAAAGTCCCATATCAATATCACTTATAGTTTTCAAGAAGTAGTCGCTACAAACTTAGTTTTTAAAAATCTATTTTTAGCTGTGACGGCCATCTTGAATTTCTGGCAGATCTGAAATTTTGCAAGGATCAATTAGACATCAAGAGAAACATTCCTGTAAAGTTTCATGAAAAGCCGCCAAGTAGTTTCAGAGGAGTAGTCGCTACAAGTTTTTACTATATAACTCTATGTAAACCAGGGATTTTTTTTGGCCGTTTTTATAGCCGTTATTCGGTCATATTCCCAATGGCAAAACATATCTTTTTTTCCCAATTTTGAGGAAAGAATTCCCAATTTAAAAAAAAATAAAATAAAAAATTGTGCCAATCCAATGATTGGGGTTCAAAAGCTTAAATAAATGCTTCAGTTTATCTTGGTTTACAAAAACAGTATTAAAAGATATAATTATGAAAAGAATGCTTTACTTTATATGTTTCCGAATTTTATTAAAAATCGCGCTAAAATTCCAAATTTTATGAAAAATCGCGCTAAAATTCCCAATTCCAGGGGTATGGGTCATGTTCCCAAAATAATGAAAAAAAAACCTGTAAACAAAGATGGCCGCTGGCAGCCATGTTTAACGTTGAATCAAAACGATTTTTGACAAGGACCAACATCATGTCATGCTGATCATTTAAGAAGAGTCCCATATCAATATCACTTATACTTTTCAAGAAGTAGTCGCTACAAACTTGTATTTTAAAACTCTATTTTTAGCTTTGGTGGCCAACTTGGATTTCACATCAACATGGATTTTTGCTAGGATTAACTAGACTTTATGGGCAACATTTCTGTAAAGTTTCATGAATATCCATCCAGTAGTTTCAGAGGAGTTGTCGCTACAAATAAAAGTTTACGGACAGACGGACGCCGCACCACGGCATAAGCTCTGCTGATCTCTGATCAGTCGAGCTAATAAGAAAAAATAATAATTAGGAAATGGTTAAAAAAAATTGAGTCGGGGGCATTTTCGGTAGGTCAGTCAGGAAACAGCAAACCAACAATTGTTTATGCATGGCCGAATCAGGCATTGCAAGGAGTAAAAAATCTAAGTAGTTACGAAAATATGATAGGACAATGAGATGTTAAATATGGACATATATACACCATTCACCAAGCATGGAATATATGGCTGCGACTACAAGCTGCGACCTACCATAGTAATGACAAACTGAGCAACAACGACGAGTGTGTCGAATCTTGTTGCCGTGGTTTCGCACAGGTGAATAATAGTCTGTACAAATGAATAAAAGTTATAAAAGCACATTGCATCTGAATTTAAAAATTTAATCCTTAAATCAGAGCTATATTTTCCCAATTCTAGAAAAACAATTCCCACAACATTTGTTCAAATAAAAGTGACAGACTTTCAATCTTAAAGTTTGTTTAAAATGTACACCTCAATTTATTAATCCAGTACCATTTTAACTTTAAACCCGCTTGCATATAAATATATTTTTCCAATATTTAAATATAATCAACAGTTATATAGTAACATGTAAAACACCTTGCATTGAACCGTTCTAAATATTAATATTTCATAGCTGGTAATCATTGGGACAAGCTCCAAAAGGAGCTATACGCAGAAGTGTCCCAACGTAACTTCCCAACGTGAGCTAGTCAGTGACAGTGGTGACAACTTGTAAACAAAGGCGAGTGTGACTTTTGGTTTTTCATTTCTTACAGAAAATAAAAAGGCTTTATTTTATCGGGGAATGCTATTCCACGTAGTATTGTTAACACTTTGTTCACAAACGGGAGTTACTCCAGATTAAAGTCCCAGCCTTCTCTGACCCTAAAACCCTTTTTTTATGCGGCTTTATAGGGTCAAAGGAACTCCTATAGTGGAAAACGGGGGATTACTAAAAACACACAGTCATGCACTTTCAACGATGTTTGCGGACTCGGGTCGATCCATCAGTTAATGTTTATTATACCAAGCTGCAATGATAAAACTGCAACTTTATCGACGGAAGTGACTCAATAAAACATTTATGGTTTGAAGTACACTTTTATTTACTATATTCGCCATGTCATTTTGCATATTAATTAAATTCCTGTGATATTCTCGCGAGAGAGAGGTGAAGGCATTCATATGCCCCTCATCAAATAAATCCACTAACAACTGACAGCATCGAGGGATTTTTGGAGTGGAACGAACACTTCTCGAAGCAACATTAGGGTCTAAACTTTAAAAATAAACAATTGGATGTTGTTCCGAGTAAAGGTGGCAAAAGGAAAAGTTGGTTGCAATTTTGAAATTTTTTGAATTTTGTGGTAAATATTTATCGGCGTACCGGTCCCGATCACTTGACATTTGATCTGAATAACGACAAATGTTGGAAATTTAACATTTTTTGACTTCGTCTGAAACGGTTGACCGTTACAAATTTATTAAGGTTAATAAAACAAATATTCTGGTTCAGGTAGGTAAATAAATATATTGCTAACCGGTTTATATGCTTGATATGTTAATCCAATGAATACTTAAATAGATATATTGATTTAAAACGAAGAGGTTTTACTATGAGTTCCTCTGACACAGTCAGATAAAAAATCAAAAATCATTAAAAGGGCTGGTAAGGTCAGAGAAGGCTCGGATTATCCAGATTAATGCTTATTTGAAGCCAGCGGCTTTTCTCCTGTGGAAGAATGCGGTGTGTTTGTTAGTACACCACCAACATATGCAGTTTTAACGAATTAATACACAATTATAATAAACCAAAATGATTGTTAATCTCATGCAACGTTTCGTACATGTAATGGATTTATACAAAATATGCTGGTGGATCACACTGTAGCCTGTAGGTGCGATTTATGTACAATTTCAAAACGAGTTTGTACATGAGCTCATGTTCCTGGTGACATTTTGAAATTGTGTCATGGTGTCAACGCTATTACCCTTGTGCCAATAAACGAATCTAGTATACCATATGCGCATGGGCTCTTCACTTATCTTCGCCACTCACCATAGGCGAAACGAAATGCAAATGGCGAAACTATTTGACCCATGTAAACTGACAGCTGGCACTGACGAAATTTTATCAAAAATAATGACTTTGTAACTCCGTTATAACAAATATGGTTCAGATAGGTAAATAAATATATTGTCATTGATAATCACTTTTGATGCTTGAAATTTTAATTCAATTCATACTTTCTTAGGTATATGGACTTAAATCCAAGACCTTCGAGGGATGGGAGATCCCCTAGTGCCTAAAATACATGTGTACGAACGCCGACCTTCGACGTACATACCGTCAGCGGAAGCCCCTCCTAAAGCGGAATGGCGGTGCGGCGCGCCCTGACCCTTTTTTGGGGGAAAGTGGAAAAAACACGATCAAAACAAACAGGTGCGTCGGAAGAATAAACTTGATTTCGTCACTTTTTAAACAGCTGTCACTTCTTGTAACCACCGAAGTTGCAGAACAAAATGAAATGCTTCTAAACTGCATCTGCATTGTACAAACGAAGACAATGAATGTTGGAATTTACCATCTTCGTTGACAACTTCTAGGGATCTTGTCCCGTCCGCCATCTTTGTCTTCTTTGAAATTGGCGGTGTTCGAATTGACCGAAAAGAGCCGAAGGAAATATTTAATTGTTCGATTATTTCCGTGACACTTCCGTCAGTTTCCGTTAGCAAAATATAAAATTCCATTGGTCAATATAGATTTCCGATTTCAAAGAAGGTATTTCATTGGATGTTACAAATGTTTTTCCCACAATGCAATGTAGAAAAAATATAAACATGTAGAAGAAGTTGTGTTCAAGAAGTTGTGGACAGATGTCA
>JAWPHD010009465.1:0-103530 GCA_037043455.1 Cyrtodaria siliqua | reverse complement strand
CCTTAACTGTTTTATAAAATTACATTGGGCATACCTATACTTGATTTAATGGATTAAATGTTTCATAAACTCAATAAACACTTTTGTACTGCTAAAAGCGGGAAAACAAATAAGGATTTGCAAAAACGGCCCAAAAATCTACTGGATCGCACATATTTTATTTGGCTTTATTTAGAAATAATAGATCTTAATAGTGATATGAAGCTAAATAACTGTAGATTCCTGACATTGCCCTTTCAGTGTAATATAAATTAGGTCAATCAGGGGGGAAACTAGGTCAATCAGCTTTCATTATGACTTGTTTAATTTCAGTGAATGGCAATGACAGTGATGTCCGGATATTCTCATTAAATGTACACTTGTAACAAACAGGCCTCATGATGTTGGCTTTAACTTCTATCAGTCCAACAATGACTGTTTTAAGGAAGATGGGAACAAATAGGGTGTCAACAAAGTATACCTGGATGAAACATGACATCTGCTCGAAGGTTAGTTAACATTACTGCACTTGCAGAAAAGGTACACTTAAACTATATGTATATGAACTCCGACTATGTCAAAATATCAATTGGAAATAAAGTTTGTAGAGATGTGCATGTTTTTGTCAAATTAATTAAACTAATTAGAAATCAGCTGTTTTATTTTGTCCTTTCGGCAAACATTGTTTAATTTTTAGCTCGACTGATCAGAGATCAGCAGAGCTTATGCCGTGGTGCGGCGTCCGTCCGTCTGTCTGTCCGTTAACTTTTATTTGTAGCGACTACTCCTCTGAAACTACAGGATGGATATTCATGAAACTTTACAGAAATGTTGCCCATGAAGTCTAGTTGATCCTAGCAAAAATTCATGTTGATGTGAAATCCAAGATGGCCACCAAAGCTAAAAATAGATTTTCAAATTACAAGTTTGTAGCGTCTACTTCTTGAAAACTATAAGTGATATTGATATGCGTCTTCTCCTAAAATGATCAGTATTACATGATGTTGGTCCTTGTCGAAAATTATTTTGATTCGACGTTAAACATGGCTGCCGGCGGCCATCTTTGTTTACATGGAGTTATATAATGAAAACTTGTAGCGACTACTCCTCTGAAACTACTTGACGGATTTTCATGAAACTTCACACGAATGATGCTCTTGATGTCTAATTTATCCTAGCAAAACTTCAGGTCGGCCGGAAATTCAAGATGGCCGCCACGGCTAAAAATAGATTTTCAAAAAAACAAGTTTATGGCCAATACTTCTTGAAAACTATAAGTGGTATTGATATGGGACTTTTTCTAAAATGATCAGCATGACATGATGTTGGTCCTTGTCGAAAATCGTTTTGATTCGATGTTAAACATGGCTGTCAGCGGCCATCTTTGTTTACATAGAGTTATCTAGTAAAAACTTGTAACGACTACTCCTCTGAAACAACTTGACGGATTTTCATGAAATTTTACAGGAATGTTGCTCTTGATGTCTAATTGATCCTAGCAAAATTTCAGGTCGGCCGAAAATTCAAGATGGCCGCCATGGCTAAAAATAGATTTTCAAAATACAAGTTTGTAGTGACTACTTCTTGAAAACTATAAGTGATATTGATATGGGACTTTTTCTAAAATGATCAGTATGACATGATGTTGATCCTTGTCAAAAACTATTTTGAATTGACGTTAAACATGGCCGCCAGCGGTTATCTTTGTTTGCATAGAGTTATATAATGAAAACTTGTAGCGACTACTCCTATGAAACTACTTGTTGGATTTCATGAAACTTCAGAGGAATGTTGTCCTAGCTATCAAAAATCTATCAGTAGAGCTTCAAGGTCATTGACCTCTTGTTATTGTTTGTTTGAATTTGTTGTTGTTTTTAATTATTTTAAATATATCAGTTGGTTTCATATCGCTCCAAGGTCAAGGTCACACTTACAGGTCACTTCGGGGGCATTTGTCACTTACTGTGACATTTCTTGTAATTTATTAAATGAAAAGTAATGAAACTTATTTTTTTTTATAGAGGAGGGCATCATAAAAATGCCTGCAGCTGATGTTTTTGCTGAAATCGTAAAAAACTTACAAATAGAAAACAAATGCATATTCCACATTTTTACGTTCAGACATGGATATATCAGACTACTATAACATTAACAACAATTTACAAGCATTTATTCTTTAATTTGTATTGCAGTTATATTTTATAACTGAAGATTTTTGCTTCAAAACATATTTCTCTACACTTTTTCAAACATACGGATGCAGCAAATTTAGGAAGAACATAATAGTTCATGTCATAATGTTTCATATCGAAGGAAACATTAGACTTGACATTAAAATGAACATATTCGGTGAGAATGTCAAGATATTTGATTCAGTTACAAAATGAAAGTGTTACATTATAAGTTGAATACCTCTTGTACATAGAAAATACCTGGTGTAAAAACGGTCCTGACACAAAGGAGTTTCGTAACACATGTCCAATAACTGACTTCCATTTCGACAGAGTTATGCCCTTTTCAACTGACCTGCAATCTGACCTAGCTCATAATTTTAAATAAGCACAAGCAGACTTGGTACAGGACCATGAGTTTATAGTACATGCAAAATTACCCCTCTTGCTCTTTCAGAACATGTTGAAATTTTATTCTGATAAATACATATATTTTTTAATTTCAGTTGATCTGTTTTTGTGCTCATTTCAGGGTTACAGAACACAGTTTGCGACCACTCATATTCTTAAGACGACAGTCACACCATTAAAAAGCAAAGTGTTTTTCATCTGCTATGTACCATGTAGGACTCTCATTCGTCCATCTGTGCCAAAACAAAACTCCAGAACCAAATTTGTCAAGGACGGTGTTTCATCAAAAGACTTCATATTAATTTACCAAAGCAGTATGGGTAAAACCACTGCCTTCTTCCTCGGTGTCGGGATTGTGTTCATGACAGTAATGGCAGCCTTCTGTATATTCCTCATTCAACTGACAAAGATTGAGATAGATACTAAAAGAAAAATGAAATTGCCATTAGTGGATGTTCACGTGCCGGAAGTCTACACCCATCTTTGCCTGGCGACCGGGTTGTTTTTCGGACCTTTGCTTTGCTTTGGACTACGCTTATCACAAGTGTCTGTAATTCGAATATACCATAATAAGGAAATAGATAGGTTTCTAGGGGTGGTAAAGAGGAATTTGCTAATGAATAAAAAAATAGAGTTTTCTATGGAAGAAGTTAAACCACTGACTTTAACAAAATGGACTCCTGTAATCGGAAATGTAGCTATTAAAGGGAGGAAATGCTTTGTTACTGGGAATGATTTCACTGAAATGGAGTACTTCAATCGAATGTTACAATTCACACATGCCAAGCAGGAAAAAAATGATGATTTGGATTCACGGAGACATTCAAATTCAAAACAGACAAGAAGGAAAGAAGAATATGAGGCATCTGATAAAAAAAGAATTCAGCAGTAATTTATTTCTTTGATTTTTATACTTACCGGTAAATGTGTTATGGTGAATAAATTATATTATCACACTAATGTGTATTCAATGCATGTTGCCAGTTTCACCAAGTAATATTTTAGTGCTTGTTTAGTTTTAGCCCAAACAAATTGTGTCATTCTAATATATATAGTAATTTTATATATTAATTCTATTATTTACTCTTTAAATTTGATCTAATAAATTCACATTTTGTTTTTATCTCCACTAATTAGAGATCAGCAGAGCTTATGCCTTAATAGTGTGGTATTCGCCCATCTGTCAGTAACTTATTTTTGTGATGACTATTACTCACTACTTTGATTTTCATGAAACGTTTCAGAAATGTTGCTCTTGATGTCCAGTTGTTCCTGAGCAAATTTCAGGTTGACCAGAAATTCGAAGACTAATGACATGTTGTTGGTCTAAAAGAAATTTCTGGCCACCAGTGGGCATCATTGTTTTCATAGTTATAAGGCAAAACTTGTGATTACTACTTCACTGAAACTACTGTTCCGATTACCCTAAAACCTTCACAGGCATATGTACTATTTATAACATACTTTTTCTCGTAGATGCGATTTATACTGCTTCTCGGCCTGAGAGTGCAGTATAAATCGTGTACGAGAAAAATATGCTATAAATGTTTTGTATCATATCCATTTATCCAGCTATGCATGTGCAAGACGTTTTAGGGTTGTGCAGTTTTCAGTAAAAATAACAGCTCGAATAGCATTATCACTTGGCATGAGCATAACCCATATTTTGATTATTGCAGCCAATCTCCTGTGTATATTATCGGGCAAATCCAATGTCAAGGAGTGCTGTTTTGATAATGGATAATCGTGTTTTACATATGTGATTGACAGGTTGTGTGTAAAAGATACAACTATGCGCAGGTAACATTGAGTAGACCATGGTATAACTGCCGAATCTGTCATTTATAGCTGAAATATACCGGCATTTATAGCACAGTTTAGGCTCTGACCTTCAGGTTTATGGGAAACATATCATAAGCAAGAACAAAGGAAAACCATTACAGCTGTTGTACAAACCTTTTTATTGCACATGATGCCTAATTTCTGCTGAATAAAATTCAAATTCAGGTCAGTCCAAAATTCAAAATGGCCTCCATGGCCTAAAATATCATATGTTTAAAAGAAACTTACCAATTTGAAACCTTTACTGAATTGACTGGCACGACCAGGTCTGTCCAAAATCAAAGATGGCCACAATGCCTGAAAATAGATTTTAAAAAATGCAAGCTTGTGACCACTACTACTCTTAACCATGAGTGGTATTAGTTTAGAACCTTCACCAAAACGACATGAATGAAATGTAGATGGTTTAAATTCTAAACAAAAGTTAGATAGTAAACACTTTTACAACTACTCCTCTGAAACTACTTGCTGCTCGGATTATGAAAAACCTACTATCATTTTCTTGTGTAGAGCACCTCAGTATAACTGACTTTTCATTTAAAGAAGAGTTACCATGCAAGCAAATACTGTACTTGTTAAGTATGGTTAGGTCTGTGTGTGCTTGGTTGCCATTATAGACTCGAGATAGTGGAGGGGCATATACGTGTCTGTCTACTTGGTTGCCAGCATAGTATTAGACTCCAGATAGAAGAGGGACATATAATGTTATACTTGTTCATCTGCTTTGTTGCCATCATTCATAGACTCAAGACAGTGGAGGGGCATATAATGGTATAGACATATAATGTTACACGTGTCTCTCTGCTTGGTTGCCATCAAAGACTCGAGATAGTGGAGGGCATATACTGTTACACTTGTCTGTCTGCTTGGTTGCCATCATGGACTCAAGATAGCGGAGGGACAACATAATTTTACACTTGTCTGTCTGCTTATAGACTCAAGATAGTGGACGGTCATATAATGTTGCAAGTGTCTGTCTGCTTGGTTGCCATCATAAGACTCAAGATAGTGGAGGGCATATACTATTACACGTGTCTTTCTGCTTCGTTGCCATCATAGACTCAAGATAGTGGAGGGCATATAATATTACACGTGTCTGTCAGCCTGGTTGCCATCATAGACTCAACATAGTGGAGGGCATATAATATTACACGTGTCTGTCAGCCTGGTTGCCATCATAGACTCAACATAGTGGAGGGACATACAATTTTACCTTTGTCTGTCTGCTTGGTTGCCATCATAGACTCAAGATAGTGGAGTGGAATATAATGTTACACTTTTCTGTCTACTTGGTTACCATCATATACTCAAGATAGTCGAGGGGCATATAATGTTACACGTACCTATCTGCTTGGTTCCCATTATACAAGCAAGATAGTGGAGGGCAAATAATGTTACACTTGTCTATCTGCTTAGTTGCCATTATATACTCAATATAGTGGAGGGGCATATAATGTTACATGTGTCTGTTTTCTTGGTTACCATCATAAGACTCAATACAGTGGAGGGCATATAATGTTAAACGTGTCTGTCTCTTGGTTGCCATTATAGACTCAACATAGTGGAGGGCATATAATGTTACACGTGTCTGTCTATTGGTTGCCATCATAGACTCAAGCTAGTGGAGGGGCATTTAATGTTACACTTGTCTGTCTGCTTGGTTGCCATCATAAGACTCAAGACAGTGGAGGGCATATAATGTTAAACGTGTCTGTCTCTTGGTTGCCATCATAGACTCAAGATAAGAGGGCATATAATGTTTCACGTGTCTGTCTGCTTGGTTGCCATTATAGACACAAGCTAGTGGAGGGGCATTTAATGTTACACATGTCTGTCTGCTTGGTTGCCATCATAAGACTCAAGACAGTGGAGGGCATATAATGTTAAACGTGTCTGTCTCTTGGTTGTCATCATAGACTCAAGATAAGAGGGCATATAATGTTTCACGTGTCTGTCTGCTTGGTTGCCATCATATACTCAAGATAGTGGAGGGCATATATTGTTACACGTGTCTGTCTGCTTGGTTGCCATCATAGACTCGAGATAGTTGAGGGGCATATAATGTTACACTTGTCTGTCTGCTTGGTTGCCATCATAGACTCAAGATATCGGAGGGCATATAATGTTACACTTGTCTGTCTGCTTGGTTGCCATCATAGACTCAAGATATCAGAGGGCATATAATGTTACGCATGTCTGTCTGCTTGGTTGCCATCATAGGCTCAAGCTAGTGGAGGGGCATTTAATGTTACACGTGTCTGTCTGCTTGGTTGCCATCATAATACTCAAGACAGTGGAGGGCATATAATGTTAAACGTGTCTGTCTTTTGGTTGCCATCATAGACTCAACATAGTGGAATGCATATAATGTTACACGTGTATGTCTGCTTGAATGCCATCATATACTCGAGATAGTTGAGGGGCATATAATGTTACACCTGTCTGTCTGCATAGACTCAAGATAGTGGAGGTCATATAATGTTACACGTGTCTGTCTGTGTGGTTGCCATCATGGACTCAAGATAGTGGAGATACATTATAATGTCACACTTGTCTGTCTGCCTATAGACTCAAGATAGTGGATGGGCATATAATGTTACACGTGTATGTCTGCGTTGTAGTCCTCATGGACTCAAGCTAGTGGAGGGCATATAATGTTACACTTGTCTCTCTGCCTGGTTGCCATCATGGACTCAAGGTAGTGGAGGGGCATATAATGTTACACTTGTCTGTCTGCTTTGTAGTCATCATGGACTCAAGCTAGTGGAGGGCATATAATGTTACACTTGTCTCTCTGTTTGATTGCCATCATGGACTCAAGATAGCGGAGGGGCATATAATGTTACACGTGTATGTCTGCTTTGTAGTCATCATGGACTCAAGCTAGTGGTGGGGATATAATGTTACACTTGTCTCTCTGCTTGGTTGCCATCATGGACTCAAGATAGTGGAGGACATATATTGTTACACGTGTCGTCTGCTTGGTTGCCATCATAGACTCAAGATAGTGGAGAGACATATGATATAACATTGTCTGTCTGCTTGGCTCAAGATAGCAGAAGGACACATAATGTTACACTTATCTGTCTGCCTATAGACTCAAGATAATGGAGGGGCATATAATATTACACGTGTGTTACTGCTTCGTTGCCATCTTAGACTCAAGATAGTGGAGAGACATATAATATTACACTTGTCTGTCTGCTTGGTTGCCATCATGGACTCAAGATAATGGAGAGACATATAATATTACACTTGTCTGTCTGCTTGGTTGCCATCATGGACTCAAGAAAGTGGAGAGTCATATAATGTTACACTTGTCTATCTGCTTATAGACTCAAGATAGTGCAGGGGCATTTAATGTTACACGTGTATTTCAGCTTCGTTGCAATCATAGATTCAAGATAGTGGAGGTGTCAGTCTGATCGGTTGCCATCATGGACTCCAGATAATGGAGGGCATATAATGTTACACTTGTCTGTCTGCTTGGTTGCCATCATAGACTCAAGATAGTGGAGGGGCATTTATTGTTACACGTGTCTGTCTGCTTGGTTGCCATCATAAGACTCAAGACAGTGGAGGGCATATAATGTTAAATGTGTCTGTCTCTTGGTTGCCATCATAGACTCAAGATAGTGGAGGGCATATAATATTAGACGTTTCTGTCTCCTTGGTTGCTATCATAAACTCAAGACAGTGGAGGGCATATAATGTTACACGTGTCTGTCTGATTGGTTGCCATCATAAACTCGAGATGGTGGATGGCATATAATGTTAAACTTGTCTGTCTGCTTGGTTGCCATCATAGACTCGAGATGGTGGATGGCATATAATGTTACACTTGGCCATCTGCTTGATTGCCATTATATACTCATTGAAGTGGAAGGGCATATAATGTTTCAATTGTCTGTCGGCTTCGTTGCCATCATGGACTCAAGATAGTGGAGATACATATAATGTTACACTTGGCTGTCTACTTATAGACTCAAGATAGTGGAAAGGCATATATATGTTACACGTGTATGTCTGCTTTGTAGTCATCATGGACTCAAGGTAGTGGAGGGCATATACTGTTACAATTGTGTGTCCTCTTGGTTGCCATCACGGACTTGAGGTAGTGGTGGGCATTATATATTACACGTGTCTTTCTGCTTCGTTGCCATCATAGACTCAAGATGGTGGAGGGGCATATAATGTTACACTTGTCTGTCTGCTTGGTTGCCATCATGGACTCATGAGAGAGGAGGGCATATAATATTACACGTATCGGTCTGCTTGCTTGCCATCATAGACAAAATATAGCGGAGGACATATAATATTACACCTGTCTGTCTGCTTGGTTACCATCATGGACTCAAGATAGCAGTGGGACACATAATTTTACACATTTCTGTCTGCTTATAGACTCAAGATAGTGGAAAGGCATATATATGTTACACGTGTATGTCTGCTTTGTAGTCATCATGGACTCAAGCTAGTGGAGGGCATATAATGTTACACTTGTCTCTCTGTTTGATTGCCATCATGGACTCAAGATAGCGGAGGGGCATATAATGTTACACGTGTATGTCTGCTTTGTAGTCATCATGGACTCAAGCTAGTGGAGGGCATATAATGTTACACTTGTCTCTCTGCTTGGTTGCCATCATGGACTCAAGATAGTGGAGGACATATATTGTTACACGTGTCGTCTGCTTGGTTGCCATCATAGACTCAAGATAGTGGAGAGACATATGATATTACACTTGTCTGTCTGCTTGGCTCAAGATAGCAGAAGGACACATAATGTTACACTTATCTGTCTGCCTATAGACTCAAGATAATGGAGGGGCATATAATATTACACGTGTGTTACTGCTTCGTTGCCATCATAGACTCAAGATAGTGGAGAGACATATAATATTACACTTGTCTGTCTGCTTGGTTGCCATCATGGACTCAAGATAATGGAGAGACATATAATATTACACTTGTCTGTCTGCTTGGTTGCCATCATGGACTCAAGAAAGTGGAGAGTCATATAATATTACACTTGTCTATCTGCTTATAGACTCAAGATAGTGCAGGGGCATTTAATGTTACACGTGTCTTTCAGCTTAGTTGCAATCATAGACTCAAGATAGTGGAGGTGTCAGTCTGATCGGTTGCCATCATGGACTCAAGATAATGGAGGGCATATAATGTTACACTTGTCTGTCTGCTTGGTTGCCATCATAGACTCAAGATAGTGGAGGGGCATTTATTGTTACACGTGTCTGTCTGCTTGGTTGCCATCATAAGACTCAAGACAGTGGAGGGCATATAATGTTAAATGTGTCTGTCTCTTGGTTGCCATCATAGACTCAAGACAGTGGAGGGCATATAATGTTACACGTGTCTGTCTGATTGGTTGCCATCATAAACTCGAGATGGTGTATGGCATATAATGTTAAACTTGTCTGTCTGCTTGGTTGCCATCATAGACTCGAGATGGTGGATGGCATATAATGTTACACTTGGCCATCTGCTTGGTTGCCATTATATACTCATTGAAGTGGAAGGGCATATAATGTTTCAATTGTCTGTCGGCTTCGTTGCCATCATGGACTCAAGATAGTGGAGATACATATAATGTTACACTTGGCTGTCTACTTATAGACTCAAGATAGTGGAAAGGCATATATATGTTACACGTGTATGTCTGCTTTGTAGTCATCATGGACTCAAGGTAGTGGAGGGCATATAATGTTACAATTGTCTGTCCTCTTGGTTGCCATCACGGACGTGAGGTAGTGGTGGGCATATAATATTACACGTGTCTTTCTGCTTCGTTGCCATCATAGACTCAAGATGGTGGAGGGGCATATAATGTTACACTTGTCTGTCTGCTTGGTTGCCATCATGGACTCAAGAGAAAGGAGGGCATATAATATTACACGTATCGGTCTGCTTGCTTGCCATCATAGACAAAATATAGCGGAGGGACATATAATATTACACCTGTCTGTCTGCTTGGTTGCCATCATGGACTCAAGATAGCAGAGGGACACATACTTTTACACATTTCTGTCTGCTTATAGACTCAAGATAGTGGAGGGGCATACAATGTTACACGTGTCTGTCTGCTTTGTAGTCCTCATATACTCAAGCTAGTGGAGGGCATATAATGTTACACGTGTCTGTCTGCTTGGTTGCCATCATAGACTCAAGATACTGGAGGTGCATATAATTTTCACCTGTCTGTCTGCTTGGTAGCTATCATAGTCTCGAGATAGAGGAGGGCATATAATGTTAAACTTGTCTGTCTGCTTGGTTGCCATTATAGACTCAATGAAGTGGACGTGCATATAATCTTACACTTGTCTGTCGGCTTGGTTGCCATTATAGACTCAATATAGTGGAGGAGCATATAATCTTACACTTGTCTATCTGCATAGCCTCAAGATAGTGGAGGTCATATAATGTTACACGTGTCTGTCTGTGTGGTTGCCATCATAGACTCAACATAGTGGAGTGGCATATAATGTTACACGTGTCTGCTTGGTAGTCATCTTGGACTCAAGATAGTGGAGGGCATATAACGTTACACTTTTCTGTCTACTTGGTTACCATCATATACTCAAGATAGTCGATGGGCATATAATGTTACACGTGCCTATCTGCTTGGTTCCCATTATACAAGCAAGATAGTGGAGGGCAAATAATGTTACACTTGTCTATCTGCTTGGTTGCCATTATATACTCAATATAGTGGAGGGGCATATAATGTTACATGTGTCTGTTTGCTTGGTTACCATCATAAGACTCAAGACAGTGGCGGGCATATAATGTTAAACGTGTCTGTCTCTTGGTTGCCATCATAGACTCAACATAGTGGAGGGCATATAATGTTACACGTGTCTGTCTATTGGTTGCCATCATAGACTCAAACTAGTGGAGGGGCATTTAATGTTACACGTGTCTGTCTGCTCGGTTGCCATCATAAGACTCAATACAGTGGAGGGCATATAATGTTAAACGTGTCTGTCTCTTGGTTGCCATCATAGACTCAAGATAAGAGGGCATATAATGTTTCACGTGTCTGTCTGCTTGGTTGCCATCATATACTCAAGATAGTGGAGGGCATATAATGTTACACGTGTCTGTCTGCTTGGTTGCCATCATAGACTCGAGATAGTTGAGGGGCATATAATGTTACACTTGTCTGTCTGCTTGGTTGCCATCATAGACTCAAGATATCGGAGGGCATATAATGTTACACTTGTCTGTCTGCTTGGTTGCCATCATAGACTCAAGATATCGGAGGGCATATAATGTTACGCTTGTCTGTCTGCTTGGTTGCCATCATAGGCTCAAGCTAGTGGAGGGGCATTTAATGTTACACGTGTCTGTCTGCTTGGTTGCCATCATAATACTCAAGACAGTGGAGGGCATATAATGTTAAACGTGTCTGTCTTTTGGTTGCCATCATAGACTCAACATAGTGGAATGCATATAATGTTACACGTGTATGTCTGCTTGATTGCCATTATAGACTCAATATAGTGGAGGAGCATATAATCTTACACTTGTCTATCTGCATAGACTCAAGATAGTGGAGGTCATATAATGTTACACGTGTCTGTCTGTGTAGTTGCCATCATGGACTCAAGATAGTGGAGATACATTATAATGTCACACTTGTCTGTCTGCTTATAGACTCAAGATAGTGGAGGGGCATATAATGTTACACGTGTATGTCTGCGTTGTAGTCCTCATGGACTCAAGCTAGTGGAGGGCATATAATGTTACACTTGTCTCTCTGCCTGGTTGCCATCATGGACTCAAGGTAGTGGAGGGGCATATAATGTTACACTTGTCTGTCTGCTTTGTAGTCATCATGGACTCAAGCTAGTGGAGGGCATATAATGTTACACTTTTCTCTCTGTTTGATTGCCATCATGGACTCAAGATAGCGGAGGGGCATATAATGTTACACGTGTATGTCTGCTTTGTAGTCATCATGGACTCAAGCTAGTGGAGGGCATATAATGTTACACTTGTCTCTCTGCTTGGTTGCCATCATGGACTCAAGATAGTGGAGGACATATATTGTTACACGTGTCGTCTGCTTGGTTGCCATCATAGACTCAAGATAGTGGAGAGACATATGATATAACATTGTCTGTCTGCTTGGCTCAAGATAGCAGAAGGACACATAATGTTACACTTATCTGTCTGCCTATAGACTCAAGATAATGGAGGGGCATATAATATTACACGTGTGTTACTGCTTCGTTGCCATCATAGACTCAAGATAGTGGAGAGACATATAATATTACACTTGTCTGTCTGCTTGGTTGCCATCATGGACTCAAGATAATGGAGAGACATATAATATTACACTTGTCTGTCTGCTTGGTTGCCATCATGGACTCAAGAAAGTGGAGAGTCATATAATGTTACACTTGTCTATCTGCTTATAGACTCAAGATAGTGCAGGGGCATTTAATGTTACACGTGTATTTCAGCTTCGTTGCAATCATAGACTCAAGATAGTGGAGGTGTCAGTCTGATCGGTTGCCATCATGGACTCCAGATAATGGAGGGCATATAATGTTACACTTGTCTGTCTGCTTGGTTGCCATCATAGACTCAAGATAGTGGAGGGGCATTTATTGTTACACGTGTCTGTCTGCTTGGTTGCCATCATAAGACTCAAGACAGTGGAGGGCATATAATGTTAAATGTGTCTGTCTCTTGGTTGCCATCATAGACTCAAGATAGTGGAGGGCATATAATATTAGACGTTTCTGTCTCCTTGGTTGCTATCATAAACTCAAGACAGTGGAGGGCATATAATGTTACACGTGTCTGTCTGATTGGTTGCCATCATAAACTCGAGATGGTGGATGGCATATAATGTTAAACTTGTCTGTCTGCTTGGTTGCCATCATAGACTCGAGATGGTGGATGGCATATAATGTTACACTTGGCCATCTGCTTGATTGCCATTATATACTCATTGAAGTGTAAGGGCATATAATGTTTCAATTGTCTGTCGGCTTCGTTGCCATCATGGACTCAAGATAGTGGAGATACATATAATGTTACACTTGGCTGTCTACTTATAGACTCAAGATAGTGGAAAGGCATATATATGTTACACGTGTATGTCTGCTTTGTAGTCATCATGGACTCAAGGTAGTGGAGGGCATATACTGTTACAATTGTATGTCCTCTTGGTTGCCATCACGGACTTGAGGTAGTGGTGGGCATTTAATATTACACGTGTCTTTCTGCTTCGTTGCCATCATAGACTCAAGATGGTGGAGGGGCATATAATGTTACACTTGTCTGTCTGCTTGGTTGCCATCATGGACTCATGAGAGAGGAGGGCATATAATATTACACGTATCGGTCTGCTTGCTTGCCATCATAGACAAAATATAGCGGAGGACATATAATATTACACCTGTCTGTCTGCTTGGTTACCATCATGGACTCAAGATAGCAGTGGGACACATAATTTTACACATTTCTGTCTGCTTATAGACTCAAGATAGTGGAAAGGCATATATATGTTACACGTGTATGTCTGCTTTGTAGTCATCATGGACTCAAGCTAGTGGAGGGCATATAATGTTACACTTGTCTCTCTGTTTGATTGCCATCATGGACTCAAGATAGCGGAGGGGCATATAATGTTACACGTGTATGTCTGCTTTGTAGTCATCATGGACTCAAGCTAGTGGAGGGCATATAATGTTACACTTGTCTCTCTGCTTGGTTGCCATCATGGACTCAAGATAGTGGAGGACATATATTGTTACACGTGTCGTCTGCTTGGTTGCCATCATAGACTCAAGATAGTGGAGAGACATATGATATTACACTTGTCTGTCTGCTTGGCTCAAGATAGCAGAAGGACACATAATGTTACACTTATCTGTCTGCCTATAGACTCAAGATAATGGAGGGGCATATAATATTACACGTGTGTTACTGCTTCGTTGCCATCATAGACTCAAGATAGTGGAGAGACATATAATATTACACTTGTCTGTCTGCTTGGTTGCCATCATGGACTCAAGATAATGGAGAGACATATAATATTACACTTGTCTGTCTGCTTGGTTGCCATCATGGACTCAAGAAAGTGGAGAGTCATATAATATTACACTTGTCTATCTGCTTATAGACTCAAGATAGTGCAGGGGCATTTAATGTTACACGTGTCTTTCAGCTTCGTTGCAATCATAGACTCAAGATAGTGGAGGTGTCAGTCTGATCGGTTGCCATCATGGACTCAAGATAATGGAGGGCATATAATGTTACACTTGTCTGTCTGCTTGGTTGCCATCATAGACTCAAGATAGTGGAGGGGCATTTATTGTTACACGTGTCTGTCTGCTTGGTTGCCATCATAAGACTCAAGACAGTGGAGGGCATATAATGTTAAATGTGTCTGTCTCTTGGTTGCCATCATAGACTCAAGACAGTGGAGGGCATATAATGTTACACGTGTCTGTCTGATTGGTTGCCATCATAAACTCGAGATGGTGTATGGCATATAATGTTAAACTTGTCTGTCTGCTTGGTTGCCATCATAGACTCGAGATGGTGGATGGCATATAATGTTACACTTGGCCATCTGCTTGGTTGCCATTATATACTCATTGAAGTGGAAGGGCATATAATGTTTCAATTGTCTGTCGGCTTCGTTGCCATCATGGACTCAAGATAGTGGAGATACATATAATGTTACACTTGGCTGTCTACTTATAGACTCAAGATAGTGGAAAGGCATATATATGTTACACGTGTATGTCTGCTTTGTAGTCATCATGGACTAAAGGTAGTGGAGGGCATATAATGTTACAATTGTCTGTCCTCTTGGTTGCCATCACGGACTTGAGGTAGTGGTGGGCATATAATATTACACGTGTCTTTCTGCTTCGTTGCCATCATAGACTCAAGATGGTGGAGGGGCATATAATGTTACACTTGTCTGTCTGCTTGGTTGCCATCATGGACTCAAGAGAAAGGAGGGCATATAATATTACACGTATCGGTCTGCTTGCTTGCCATCATAGACAAAATATAGCGGAGGGACATATAATATTACACCTGTCTGTCTGCTTGGTTGCCATCATGGACTCAAGATAGCAGAGGGACACATAATTTTACACATTTCTGTCTGCTTATAGACTCAAGATAGTGAGGGGCATACAATGTTACACGTGTCTGTCTGCTTTGTAGTCCTCATATACTCAAGCTAGTGGAGGGCATATAATGTTACACGTGTCTGTCTGCTTGGTTGCAATCATAGACTCAAGATACTGGAGGTGCATATAATTTTCACCTGTCTGTCTGCTTGGTAGCTATCATAGTCTCGAGATAGAGGAGGGCATATAATGTTAAATTTGTCTGTCTGCTTGGTTACCATCATAGACTCAAGATAGTGGAGCGGCATATAAAGTTACACGTGTATGTCTGTTGGTGGCCATTTTAGACTCAAGATAGTGGAGAGGCATATAAAGTTACACTTGTCTGTCTGCTTGGTTGCCATCATAGACTCGCGATAGTGGAGGGCATATGTTAGACTTGTCTGTCAGATTGGTTGCCATCATAGACTCAAGATAGTGGAGAGGCATATAAAGTTACACGTGTCTGTCTGCTTGGTTGCTATCATGTACTCAAGATAGTGGAGGGCATGTACTGTTACACTAGTCAGTTTGCTTGGTTGCCATCACAGACTCATTATAGTGGAGGGGCTTATAATGTTACACTTGTCCGTCTTCTTGGTTACCATCATGAACTCAAGATAGTCGAGGGACCTATAATGGTATACTTGTCTGTTTGCTTGGTTCCATCATAGACTCAAGATAGTGGAGGGACATACAATGTTACACTTGCCCTTCTGTTTGGTTGCCATCACTGTCTCAAGATAGTGAAGGGCATTTAGTGTTACACGTGTATGTTTGCCTGGTTACCATCATATACTCAAGATAACGGAGGGCATATAATGTTACACTTGTGTGTCTGTTTGGTTGCCATCATAGACGCAAAATGGTGGAGAGAGATATAATGTTACACTTGTCTGTCTGCTTGGTAGCCATCATAGACTAAGATAGTAGAGGGCATATAACGTTACACGTGTCTGTCTGCTTAGTTGCTATCATAGACTCAAGGTAGTGGAGAGGCATATAATGTTACACATTTCTGTCTGCTTGGTTGCCATCATAGACTCAAGATAGTGGAGAGGCATATACACTCAAGATATCGGAGGGAATATAATGGTACACTTGTCTGTCTGCTTGGTTGCCATCATAGACTCAAGATAGTGGAGATGCATATAATGTTACACGTGTCTGTCTGTTTGGTTGCCATCATAGACTCAAGATAGTGGAGAGGCATATAAAGTTACACGTGTCTGTCTGCTTGGTTGCTATCATGGACTCAAGATAGTGGAGGGCATATAAAGTTACACTTGTCAGTTTGCTTGGTTGCCATCATAGACTCAAGATAGTGGAGTGGCATATACTGTTACACTTGTCTGTCTGCTTGGTTACCATCATGGACTCAATATAGTTGAGTGGCATATAATGTTACACTTGCACTTCTGTTTGGTTGCCATCACTGTCTCAAGATAGTGAAGGGCATTTAGTGTTACACGTGTATGTTTGCCTGGTTACCATCATATACTCAAGATACCGGAGGACATATAATGTTACACTTGTGTGTCTGTTTTGTTGCCATCATAGACGCAAAAAATGTTGGAGAGGCATATAATGTTACACTTGTCTGTCTGCTTGGTTGCCATCATAGATTCAAGATAGTGGTGATGCATATAATGATACACTTGTCTGTCTGTTTGGTTGCCATCATAGACTCAATATAGTGGAGATGCATATAATGTTACACTTGTCTGTCTGTTTGGTTGCCATCATGGACTCAAGATAGTGGAGATGCATATAATGTTACACGTGTCTGTCTGTTTGGTTGCCATCATGGACTCAAGACAGTGGATGGGCATATAATATTACACGTGTCTGTCTGCTTGGTGACGGGCATTTGTTGATTTGCATATATCGAGGGGTTACAGCCTAAACCTACTATCGTGAATTTTGAAAGTTTTCAGGAGCGCATTTGTTCTATAACAAATTTGTAAAAGTTTACATTTTTAAATTTTGACCTTGCAGTTTTAGCTAAAAAAAATATGCTCTATCATGTTTTTAATGACTAAAAAAGAAATATTAATGTTAAGTGGGTCAAAACTGATAATCTTGTTTTGGCAGTCGCAAACTGGTGTTCTTGTCATTTTACTGTACCAGCCACGTTGCTCTATAAAATAATAGCTGCTTTTGGCCGGCGTTACTTGAGCCGGAATTCGATCTTATTGGGTATGCCAACACATGCTGTAATTAGATAGCCTAAATGGTAATTACATATTTTTCAAAACATGTGTGCTTTTAAAATGCCAAAACAGGCCATATGATTGTATACTATTCTGCCCGAAGAATAAGCGTGAGAAAAACTAAAACAAAAACTTGCCAACAACACTTTTATTAAGATAACTGTATATGGCTAGTATTAAAAGTAACCAATTCTTTATTAACACGAGGCATAAACATGCCATAAGTCTATAGAGTATTCTGATTTTGACTGTTCTTGAATAAAATGTTCTGTTTTTAGATTAAAACAAATCCATCGAAATACAGCATATCAAAGAATGAAATATAACTGATTAATAATACAATTATCTTTACACTGCCTATATAAATCTGTATGTTTTTCATTTTACATGTCCATTTTTGTATTCAAAACACATCAAACCTTTGTAAAAATGTAAATTAAATATTGCGTTGATACAGGTAATAATCTTTGGGTAAGTGTCATTTGTTTAAGTTTCTTGATTTTCAAGTTATCAGCAAAATTTTGCAATCACTTGTTTCTTAAACTAATCATTTTCAGGCCCATTACTGTCATCGTCTTCAATCATGTCCGGTTCAGGAAGTCTGTCCGCCACATTTTGGTTTGAAGGCAATCCTCGATAGTACTCATGATAATCTGCAGGAATGATTCCTGACTTGCACAACTGGATCAAATCTTTCTTTTTGGCAGATGATATTGGGATCTTGCTTTTGTATTTTTGAGGAAGATCTTCGTAACTGGGCTGGTTTCGTTTTGAGCCCAGGAGTCGAACCTTTTGGAACTCATTTTCGTCGATTTCATACTTGAAATAACATGATTCAGGATCTTCTTTTGTATACCTTGTCCACTTCATTTTCGTCCAGTTTACCTTTATTCCAGATTCAGTCCTTCGAGGAGGTTTAACAGTCTGGTTTGTCATTTCTTTAAAATCTATAAAGTCAGTGTACTTCATAGTCACTATAGTGTAAGGATCTCTCCTTCTTGCCATACGGAGAACTGTGTCCCGCTGAGATGGTACATGAATCTGAGTTTTCTTTTTTGCAAACTCGGTTGCCGCATGTATGGCGTCAACTTCCATGTGTGTATGTCCACTTTCTAGAAATGTATGGTCAATGATTTTGATGCTCTCGATTGAAGTTACAGCATGTAGTAGGCAGCCAGCAACAATTTTGTTTTTGTTTTGACCACAACAGGCATCTGAATGCAGGACTACATGATCTTCATTTGCTGGCAAGGATTTCAGGTGGTGAAGAAGGCATGTCGATATCTCAGAAGAGCCTCTTTTTCCATATACTTCAGACCAAACGTAGCAGCTTCCTTTTCCGTTCCCTAAGCTATATACTGACAGATTGTAGCAGCAAAGTTTGCGCATGTAATACATAACACCTACTAATAAACATGGAGTGTAGAGAACAGATTGCAGGTCAAATGTAGCTACATCAATATTTGAATTGCTTTTTGCAGCTTGTTTATCTTTATTCTTTTCATCTCTAGCTCGTTGCTTTTTAGCTTGGTGTTCGTTGAATTCCTGTCTTTGTTCACTTGTAGCTGTTCCTTGTCGTTCAGCATTGTAAAACTGCGAACAAAAATTGCATTGGTCTTTCTTCGGTACATGAAATGAAAGATTGTATTGTTCATTAAAGATTCTTCTATACATTGAGAGTTTAACCGGTTGTCTTGAATTAACGTCACATGTTTCTTTATAAAGTTCATACATTCTAGGAGGGGTGTGTTCTTTGCCGAGGAATTGTCTGTTTGTATCTTTTCGCGTATAGTGCCCGTCAACTCGAGGAAACGATTCGATATGCTCACAAACACTTCCTATTGTTTCATCTAACAGTTTATTATGTGGCTTGTGTTTTCCTCGTTTGTCTGATCCTTTAAAGCATCCGCCATCTTTGTTTTGCAGTGCATGATCACTGTACGCTTTTCCAACACCCAATGTTACGATGAAAAATTGTTTGCACACCGAGTGATTTTCTTTCTCAATTTCAAAAGAGTATTTTCTTTCTTTTTTTTTTCTTTTTTGGTACTGTTTTTCCAGTTTCATCTAAATATGTTCTTGTTTTCTTTTCATTAACTCTTGCACAAATGTAATCTTTTTTTCTCTCATAAGTGTCCAAAGCCCAAAATGACTCAAATAGGTTCTGTCTCTGGTCTTCAGATATCTTTTCATTGCATTTAAAACGACATTTCCACAGTCTTTGGACTGTAGAGTTTTAGCAGGCATTTTTTTCCCAGTTGTCGATACATATTCTTTCCCACTAAGTCTTAATTTTTTTCTAATATTTTTTTTCCAACATTCAGGTGTTGCTTTTCTTTTACGAGTTAGTTTTTTCTTCACAGGTGTTACAAATATTGCCGACTTTCTAGGTGTTTGGCAATTTCCACATGCTATTTGTGGGTTATGTTCCTGTTCTTCTCTCTGCGGTATTGTGGAATCGGTACTGGAAACGATCGGTGTTGCTGTATATTGTTCATTAATTGTTTCATTGTTTTTTAAAAGAGATTCCGTTGACGATGTAGGAATAACTTTCAACTGTTCGCACGCATCATAATGTTCAGTTATTCCGGGAATTGAAATATGGGCTAATGTTATCGAATCACTATTGGTCAAATTATCAATAGTTGGTACAACTTCCAAAACAGGTTGATCCTGTTTAGATGTGTAAATCGTCACATGGCGGCCAGTGAAGTTTGACAATACCAATGGCAGAAGGTCCGCCACTGTATTAGACCAGTAGCCATCATTCTTAAGATTTTCTATCTCAGATAAATACTCCATAACAAACAACTCCTCTTCATCCGGATTGTGTTTGTTTAAGAAAAAGCCCATGTATTCTTCCATTTTTCTTCTAAGTGTTTACAAAGCATTTGTCTCAATTCTGAGGCAGTGACACCTAGCGGACTTGAAGTAACTACAGCTTCAAAGAAACAGTTTCCATATGGTAAAACATGTTTTCTGCTGAGATTGTTGCTGTTTAGCAACTGATCTAATCGTCGGGTATGTACTAACAAAAGGTCCAATTGAAGATTATGTTCTTGCTCACTTAGCAGTTTCGTTGTTAGTATTAAATCCGAAGCAGATTTACTCTTTGTTCCAATTGTACTTTTTTGGTATTGCCGCTATTGTTAGTTTGGTTTGGAAGGGTGCTTGTAGTTCCCTTAGATGCAGTCACTTTGTTTCTTTTAATCTGTAACACAGATTTTTCCCACAATTGTTTTAAACACTTGTCTTTGTTTAACTGTTTTCTTTCTTTTTCCGACAGTTCTTCATTGTATTCACTGTTTGTTGAATTAAGGTATTTTGTGTCTGGCTTGTAAGTTGTATCATTGTCTGAATCTGTAGAAGTTACATGCACATACTCTGTCTTCTTTGCATACCTACTAAGCGGTATTTCGTCATCCGAACTACTTATATTTTTTAATGTCTGCCTCATTTTCCGTTTGTTTGGCCTTCTTGTGTCACGAAGAGGCATTTCATCATCAGAACTACTGATATATTTCATTTTTTTTTCTTGTTTTACGTTTGTTTGGCCTTCTTTTTCGGCTCGTTACATTCTTGTTTATATTATCAAAATGCTCATCTTGCATTGTATTTGCTTGCTCGTTGATTGGTCTTGATTTACTGTCCAGCTTATTCACCATTTTTCTTCTCATGTTAATTTGTTTAGCGAGAATGTCAGTTGAAGATGTTATATTATTTCCAGGCTCGTTTGTATGTAGTTTGCAGTTGTCGTTAGAAACCATATCAGTGAAACCTTTTGTTGTTGTAGGCTCACTTAACATTTGATCGAATTTGTCGTTAGCAACTACATCGGCAACACTGTTTGTTGTTGATTCAGGCATAATAATATGCTCACACTTGTCTGTAGGAGTCACATCGGCGATACTGTTTGCTGTATTTTCATTATCATTATCTTGCTCGGATTCGTCGTAATATGCTCCATCGGAGACATGCTTTACTGTTAATTCAGGCTCATAAATGTGTTGTTTAAATTGGTTGTCAGAAACTTCAACAGTGACACGCCTTGTTGTTGCTTCATGCTCATTAATCTGTTCCTCACTTTGTTCGTAAGGTGCTAAATTGGAGACAATATTTTCTGTTGTTTCAGGCTCATTAATCTGTTTATCACACAGTGTATTAGGAGCTTCATCGATGACACACTTTGCTGTTTTTTCAGGCTCATTAATCTGATGCTCGCATTGTTTGTAAGGTGCTAAATTAGTGACAATATTTTCTGTTGTTTTAGGCTCATTAATCTGTTGCTCACGCAGTACATTGGGAGCTACATCAAAGACACATTTTGCTGTTGTTTCAGGTTTATTAATCTGTTCCTCACACATTGCGTTAGGAGCTACATCGAATACACACTTTGCTGCTGTTTCAGGTTCATGAATCTGTTGCTCACGCAGTGCGTTAGGAGCTATATCAATGACACACTTTTCTGTTGTTTTAAGCTCATTAATCTGTTGCTCACACATTGTATTAGGAGCTTCATCGATGACACACTTTACTGTTGTTTCAGGCTCATTAATCTGTTGCTCACGTAGTAAATTGGGAGCTACATCGAAGACACACTTTGCTGTTGTTTCAGGCTCATTAATCTGTTGTTCACGCAGTGCGTTAGGAGCTATATCAATGACACACCTTTCTGTTGTTTTAAGCTCATTAATCTGTTGCTCACACATTGTATTAGGAGCTTCATCGATGACACACTTTACTGTTGTTTCAGGCTCATTAATCTGTTGCTCACGTAGTAAATTGGGAGCTACATCGAAGACATACTTTGCTGTTGTTTCAGGCACATTAATCTGTTTATCACACAGTACACTAGGAGCTACATCGAATACACACTTTGCTGTTGTTTCAGGCTCATTAATCGGTTCATCACATTGTTCATTAGAAACTACATTGGCAACATTTTCATTATCAAATATATATTCAGTGTCTGTCCAGTCACTCCAGTTGTCATCATCCATCTGTAATATAAGATATTTGTCATTACACAGTGTATATTCAAATGACCAAGAACTAAAATAAATGCACTGGTATAATAATAATCAAGATTTGTTTCCATTGTTCAATGCATTTTTCTCTATTACAAAGTTAGCTTGTAGACGAATACTTAAATTAAGATGAATATAGTTTAGGTTTAATATAGAATGCAAAAAAACATAAATAGGCACACGCATTAATAAAATAACTTGAGCTGAAATTCACACACTATACAATTTATCAACTTCAACAGTTTTAAAGAAACATTTATTTTGTCATGATTTATTTGATTTAATTGATATGTGCAATTTAATAAGTTTATCAATACCTTTTTAAACCAAACTTTTGAAGTCTTTTATATAAAATTGTCCCAGGAAAACCATTATAACCTATACACATCCAGCTTCTAAGCACAAGCGTTTGTAATAAGTGCACATTCCAAATGGCTGGAATTAAAAACTAATTATCTGCATAATACGAGGTAAACATGCTGCCAGCATCAGTCACATCAATTTAGCCTGTTTAAAGCACAAATACACATAGTGACTTGACAGGGGTTAATTACTGCAAAACACTCTCATTATAATGTATCATGATATGGCTCTGAAATTATATGCATTTCTATTACACATACAAAAGTTATGTTTTTAAAGAACGATATGGCTGTATAAATTAAGATGCAGTTTACCAGTTTTGCATGCGCCAGTATACGATACATCCACATAGCATGTTCTGGCTGGCCTTTTTTCATTGAAAACATACACATGTTTCCAGTCAGAACCAGCTTTATCTATAAAGAATGTTCTTGTCGCCTGAATAGTGTTGCTATTCGATAAAATTAAGAGCTATATAGATTAAGCTGTTTTTTTGTTTAAAAAATAATATGAGATATGAGATAACTGGTTTGGTTTTTGTTCAATATCTCAAAAACTGATTTTTTTTATAGTACTCAAATTTTGAGACAAAATGTAAATTATATTTAACATTGTTTTTTGCAAAAAAGTGAAAATTGAATAAATGGTCGATAGCAGCCTTTGGTTGTACCCCTCGAATTATAGTTTATATTACTACCATATCATCCATTATTTATTAAACTTTTTATCTTTATATATTTACATACATTTTTAATTAATACTTCATTTCTTTATCTTTCATCAGTTTTTGCGCACAATAAGACCTATTTATGTATCGAAGTGCCGTTAAAAACCATCAATTCATTCATTCTGTCAGACTGCTTGGTAGCCATCATAGACTCAAAATAGTGGAGGTCATATAATGTTACACTTGTCTGTCTGCCTGGTTGCCATAATATACTCAAGATAGTCGAGGGCTTTTAATGTTACACTTGTCTGCCTGCTTGGTGGCCATCATAGACTCAGATGGTGGAGAGGCATATAATGTTAAACTTGGCGATCTGCTTGGCTGCCATCATAGACTCAGATAATGAAGGGGCATATAATGTTACACTTGGCAATCTGCTTGATAGTCATTATGGACTCACGATAGTGGAGGGCATATAATGTTACACTCGTCTGTCTGCTTGGTTGCCATCAAAGACTCTGGAGGGAAATATAATGTTACACTTGACTGTCTGCTTTGTTACCATCATGGACTCAAGATAGTGGAGGGACATATAATGTTACACTTGTCTGTCTGCTTGGTTGCCATCATGAACTCAAGATAGTGGAGGGACATATAATGTTACACTTGCCCTTCTGTTTGGTTGTCATCATAGACTCAAGCTAGTGGAGTGGCATATACTGTTACACTTGTCTGTCTGCTTCGTTGCCATCATAGACTCAAGCTAGTGGAGTGGCATTTAATGTTACACTTATCTGTCTGCTTGGTTGCCATCATAGACTCAAGCTAGTGGAGTGGCATATAATGTTACACTTGTCTGTCTGCTTGGTTGCCATTATAGACTCAAGATAGTGGAGTGGCATATAATGTTACACTTGTCTGTCTGCTTGGTTGCCATCATAGACTCAAGATAGTGGAGTGGCATATAATGTTACACTTGTCTGTCTGCTTGGTTGCCATCATAGACTCAGGCTAGTTGAGTGGCATATAATGTTACACTTGTCTGTCTGCTTGGTTGCCATCATAGACTCAAGATAGTGGAGGGCATATAATGTTACACTCGTCTGTCTGCTTGGTTGCCATCATAGACTCAAGATATCGGAGGGCATATAATGTTACGCTTGTCTGTCTGCTTGGTTGCCATCATAGACTCAAGCTAGTAGAGTGGCATATAATGCTACACTTGTCTGTCTGCTTGGTTGCCATCATAGACTCAAGCTAGTGGAGTGGCATATAATGTTACACTTGTCTGTCTGCTTGGTTGTCATTATAGACTCAAGATAGTGGAGGGCATATAATGTTACACTTGTCTGTCAGCTTGGTTGTCATCATATATTCAAGATAGTGGAGGGCATATACTGTTACACTTGTCTGTCTGCTTGGTTGCCATCATAGACTCAAGATACTGGAGGGAAATATAATGTTACACTTGTCTGTCAGCTTGGTTGTCATCATATATTCAAGATAGTGGAGGGCATATACTGTTACACTTGTCTGTCTGCTTGGTTACCATCATGGACTCAAGATAGTGGACGGATATATAATGTTACACTTGTCTGTCAGCTTGGTTGTCATCATATATTCAAGATAGTGGAGGGCATATACTGTTACACTTGTCTGTCTGCTTGGTTGCCATCATAGACTCCAGATAGTGGAGGGAATATAATGGTACACTTGTCTGTCTTCTTGTTTGCCATCATAGACTCAAGATAGTGGAGATGCATATAATGGTACACTTGTCTGTCTGTTTGGTTGCCATCATAGACTCAAGATAGAGGAGATGCATATAATGTTACACTAGTCTGTCTGTTTGGTTGCCATCATGGACTCAAGACAGTGGATAGGCATATAATATTACACGTGTCTGTCTGCTTGGTGACGGGCATTTGTTGATTTGATATATAGTTTATATTACTACCATAGCATCCATTATTTATTAATCTTTTTATCTTTATATATTTACATACATTTTTAATTAATACTTCATTTCTTCATCTTTCATCAGTTTTTGAGCACAATAAGACCTATTTATGTATCGACGTGCCGTAAAACACCATTAATTCATTCATTCTGTCAGACTGCTCGGTAGCCATCATAGACTCAAAATAGTGGAGGTCATATAATGTTACACTTGTCTGTCTGCCTGGTTGCCATCATATACTCAAGATAGTCGAGGGCTTTTAATGTTACACTTGTCTGCCTGCTTGGTGGCCATCATAGACTCAGATGGTGGAGAGGCATATAATGTTAAACTTGGCGATCTGCTTGGTTGCCATCATATACTCAGATAATGGAGGGGCATATAATATTACACTTGGCAATCTGCTTGATAGTCATTATGGACTCAATATAGTGGAGGGCATATAATGTTACACTCGTCTGTCTGCTTGGTTGCCATCAAAGACTCAAGATACTGGAGGGAAATATAATGTTACACTTGACTGTCTGCTTTGTTACCATCATGGACTCAAGATAGTGGAGGGACATATAATGTTACACTTGTCTGTCTGCTTGGTTGCCATCATGGACTCAAGATAGTGGAGGGACATATAATGTTACACTTGCCCTTCTGTTTGGTGTTCATCATAGACTCAAGCTAGTGGAGTGGCATATACTGTTACACTTGTCTGTCTGCTTGGTTGTCACCATAGACTCAAGATACTGGAGGGGCATATACTGTTACACTTGACTGTCTGCTTTGTTACCATCATGGACTCAAGATAGTGGAGTGGCATATACTGTTACACTTTACTGTCTGCTTTGTTACCATCATGGACTCAAAATAGTGGAGTGGCATATAATGTTACACTTGACTGTCTGCTTTGTTGCCATCATAGACTCAAAATAGTGGAGGACATATAATGTTACACTTGTCCTTCTGTTTGGTTGTCATCATAGACTCAAGATAGTGGAGTGGCATACACTGTTACACTTGACTGTCTGCTTTGTTACCATCATGGACTCAAAATAGTGGAGGGACATATACTGTTACACTTGTCTGTCTGCTTTGTTACCATCATGGACTCAAAATAGTGGAGGGACATATACTGTTACACTTGACTGTCTGCTTTGTTACCATCATGGACTCAAAATAGTGGAGTGGCATATACTGTTACACTTGTATGTCTGCTTGGTTGCCATCATAGACTCAAGATAGTGGAGGGACATATAATGTTACACTTGCCCTTCTGTTTGGTTGTCATCATAGACTCAAGATAGTGGAGTGGCATATACTGTTACACTTGTATGTCTGCTTTGTTACCATCATGGACTCAAGATAGTGGAGGTACATATACTGTTACACTTGTCTGTCTGCTTGGTTGCCATCATAGACTCAAGATAGTGGAGGGACATATAATGTTATACTTGCCCTTTTGTTTGGTTGCCATCATGGACTCAAGATAGTGGAGTGGCATATACTGTTACACTTGTCTGTCAGCTTGGGTGCCATCATAGACTTAAGATAGTGGAGTGGCATATACTGTTACACTTGTCTCTCTGCTTGGGTGCCATCAAAGACTCAAGATAGTGGAGTGGCATATACTGTTACACTTGTCTGTCAGCTTGGGTGCCATCATAGACTCAAGATAGTGGAGTGGCATATACTGTTACACTTGTCTGTCTGCTTGGGTGCCATCATAAACTCAAGATAGTGGAGTGGCATATACTGTTACACTTGACTGTCTGCTTTGTTACCATCATGGACTCAAGATAGTGGAGTGGCATATACTGTTACACTTGACTGTCTGCTTTGTTACCATCACGGACTCAAGATAGTGGAGTGGCATATACTGTTACACTTGACTGTCTGCTTTCTTACCATCATGGACTCAAAATAGTGGAGTGGCATATACTGTTACACTTGTCTGTCAGCTTGGGTGCCATCATAGACTCAAGATAGTGGAGTGGCATATACTGTTACACTTGACTGTCTGCTTTCTTACCATCATGGACTCAAAATAGTGGAGTGGCATATACTGTTACACTTGTCTGTCAGCTTGGGTGCCATCATAGACTCAAGATAGTGGAGTGGCATATACTGTTACACTTATCTGTCTGCTTGGTTGCCATCATAGACTCAAGATAGTGGAGTGGCATATAATGTTACACGTGTCTGTTTGCTTGTGTGCCATCATAAACTCAAGATAGTGGAGTGGCATATACTGTTACACTTATCTGTCTGCTTGGGTGCCATTATAGACTCAAGATAATGGAGGGCATATAATGTAACACTTGTCTGTCTGCTTGTGTGCCATCATAGACTCAAGATAGTGGAGTGGCATATACTGTTAGACGTGTCTGTCTGCTTGGGTGCCATCATAGACTCAATATAGTGGAGGGCATATAATGTTACACGTGTCTGTCTGCTTGTGTGCCGTCATAGACTCAAGATAGTTGAGTGGCATGTACTGTTACACGTGTCTGTCTGCTTGATTGCCATCATGGACTCAAGATAGTGGAAGGCTTATAATGTTACACGTGTGTGTCTGCTTGGTTGCGTTCATAGATCATCATAGATTCAAGTTAGTGGAGGGTTTATAATGTTACACTTGGCCATCTGCTTGGTTGCCAGAATAGACACAGATAGTGGAGGGGCATATAATGTTACAATTGGCCATCTGCTTGGTAGTCATCATGGACTTAAGATAGTGGAGGGCATATAATGTAACACATGTCTGTCTGCTTGGTTGTCATCATAGACTCAAGATAGTGGAGGGAATATAATGTTATACTTGTCTGTCTGCTTAGTTGCCATTATATACTCAAGATAGTGGAGGGCATATAATGTTACTCTTGTGTGTCTGCTTGGTTGCCATTATAAACTCAAGATAGTGGAGGGCATATAATGTTACACTTGTCTGTCTGCTTGGGTGCCATCATAGACTCCAGATAGTGGAGTGGCATATACTGTTACACTTGTCTGTCTGCTTAGGTGCCATCATAGACTCAAGATAGTGGAGGGACATATAATGTAACACTTGTCTGTCTGATTGGTTGCCATCATAGATTCAAGATGGCGGAGGGCATATAAAGTTACACTTGTCTGTCTTCTTGGTTCCCATGATAGATCATCATAGACTCAAGATAGTGGAGGGCATATAATGTTACACTTATCCGTCTGATCGGTTGCCACCATAGACTCAAGATAGTTGAGGGGCATATGATGTTACACGTGACTGTCTGCTTGGTTACCATCATAGACTCAAGATACTGGAGGACATATAATGTTACACGTGTCTGTCTGCTTGGTTACCATCATAGACTCAAGATAGTGGGGGGGGGGGGGGGGGGGGGGGGGCATATAAAGTTTCACGTGTCTGTCTGCTTGGTTATCATCATAGACTCAAGATAGTGGAGGGACATAGAATGTTACACTTGTCTGTCTGATTGGTTGCCATCATAGATTCAAGATGACGGAGGGCATATAAAGTTACACTTGTCTGTCTTCTTGGTTGCCATCATAGATCATCATAGACTCAAGATAGTGGAGTGGCATATACTGTTACACTTATCTGTCTGCTTGGTTACCATCATAGACTCAAGATAGTGGAGGGTATATAATGTTGCACGTGTCTGTCTGCTTGGTTACCATCATAGACTCGAGATAGTGTAGGACATATAATATTACACGTGTCTGTCTTCTTGGTTACCATCATAAACTCAATATAGTGGGGTGGGGGGGGGGGGGGGGGGGGGGGGGGGGGGCATATAAAGTTTCACGTGTCTGTCTGCTTGGTTATCATCATAGACTCAAGATAGTGGAGGGTCATATAATGTTACAATTGTCTGTCTGCTTGGTTACTATCATAGACTAATACAGTGGAGTGCATATAAAGTAACACGTGTCTGTCTGCTTGGTTACCATCATAGACTAATACAGTGGAGGGCATATAAAGTTACACGTGTCTGTCTGCTTGGTTATCATCATATACTCAAGATAGTGGAGGGGATATAATTTGACACGTGTCTGTCTGCTTGGTTACCATCATAGACTAATATAGTGGAGGGCATATAAAGTTACACCTGTCCATCTGCTTGGTTACCATCATAGATTCAAGATAGTGGAGGGCATATAATGTTACACGTGTCTGTCTGCTTGGTTACCATCATAGACTCAAGATAGTGGAGGGCATATAATGTTACACTTGTCTATCTGCTTGGCTACCATCATAGACAAAGATAGCAAAGGGCATAATGATATTGTTACTCTTGTCCAATTGCGTGGTTGTCAGCATAGACTCAATATAGTGGAGGGTCATATACTGTTACACTTATCCGTCTGATCGGTTGGTATCTTAGACTCAATGTACTGGAGGGTCATATACTGTTACACTTATCCGTCTGATCGGTTGTTATCGTAGACTCAATATAGTGGAGGGTCATATACTGCTAGACTTATCCGTTTGATCGGTTGTTATCGTAGACTCAATGTAGTGGAGGGTCATATACTGTTACACTTATCCGTCTGACCGGTTGTCATCATAGACTCAATATAGTGGAGGGTCATATACTGTTACACTTATCCGTCTGATCGGTTGTTATCGTAGACTCAATGTACTGGAGGGTCATATACTGTTACACTTATCCGTCTGACCGGTTGTCATCATAGACTCAATATAGTGTAGGTTCATATACTGTTACACTTATCCGTCTAATCGGTTGTTATCGTAGACTCAATGTACTGGAGGGTCATATACTGTTACACTTATCCGTCTGACTGGTTGTCATCATAGACTCAATATAATGGAGGGTCATATACTGTTACACTTATCCGTCTGATCGGTTGTTATCGTAGACTCAATGTAGTGGAGGGTCATATACTGTTACACTTATCCGTCTGACCGGTTGTTATCGTAGACTCAATGTAGTGGAGGGTCATATACTGTTACACTTATCCGTCTGATCGGTTGTTATCGTAGACTCAATGTACTGGAGGGTCATATACTGTTACACTTATCCGTCTGACCGGTTGTCATTATAGACTCAATGTAGTGGAGGGTCATATACTGTTACACTTATCCGTCTGCATGGTTGCAATCATAGACTCAAGAAAGTTGAGGAACATAATGTTGCATATGTCCGTCTGCTTGGTTTCCATCATAGACTCAAGATAGTGGAGCGGCAATTAATATAACAATTGTCTGTATGCCTGGTTGCCATCTTAGACATAGTGGAGGAGTGTATAATGTCCGTTTGGTTGCCATCAGTCTCACGATATAGGAGAGGCATATGTGTTACACATTGGTTCTAATTTTTCATTAGCTCCATTTTGAGTCACTGTTAGCCCTACCACTCTTCAAGCTTCATACACCGACGATGCTTTTTTTAAATGAACCCTGTGAGACCTGTATATTGATACCAATAGTAGATCAAACTTTATAACCAACCTTAATTGGTCTCGTTTTTACAAGACATTGATTCTGGTGAGATGGTTCTTGATCTCCGTTTCTTGATCATGTCGATCGCCCATATTCCATACACATTAACATTTACTTTTTATCACAGAACTACTATCGGGTCTGTGTTTTTATACCTCATTGGTTCCAGTTAAGGTTTTAATTGGCTTCTGTTATTCGTCATTGATTGCCCTACACTCTTCAAACTTTATAACAGAGGCATCTAGATGTATACTGTACATTCCGTCCAAAATAAGTATGATCGAATGTGGTCCACCTACTTTGTACACGTCACTGATACAGGTTAAGATATGTTATTACCGCAATAACATATGCTAAGTCATATATAGCCCTAAACTGTTCAAACTGTAATTCATTATGTCACTGAAAAAAAATATGCCTGTCTCTTAATTACGTATGTTGTTACTTCTAATCGGCCTCGGTAGCTCAATTGGCACGGCCTTGGCTTCAGAGCTAGATACATACGTTAAGCTTAGGTTCGCTTCCTGGCACAGGCATATCCGAAGGGATAATTCATCCTTCATCTCATCTCCCACTGAGATTGCTGTCCCAATATATCCTTATAGGATGTGTTAACGAGAAGATACGCTAACGGGACGTAAACTCCTATTTCATTTCATTTAAGGGTATAGCTCACATATGTTGCTGTTGTTTCACTATTGGTGACACTGGGGCGCCATGGTGGTGACAGTTAGTTTTACAGAGATATATAGACAAAACATTTGTACAAAAAGCGTGTTCTCTGCAAATAAATGAGCTAGCGATGTAACAATTTGTGTAGCCTAAGTTTATGGTCCGCTACCGAGTATTGGGATTACATGTTAGTATGCCCGGACGAACAAGTTTAAAACAAGATGCTCATGTATTGCAGAGCAATACGCGTCCCTTACCGGGCATTTTTTTTTAGTAACTGACCTTGACCATAAATGCAATCAGAAACTTGCTTTTCATATAAGCCACCTAAACACCAAGTTTCAGGCCAATATCCCATTCCTAAGTAAAGTTATTGAGCGGAAAACATTTTTCTGTTTTTATTAACAGTAACCTTGACCCCAAATGCAATCCCACTTTTGTTACTGTTGCAAGCGTAGAAAATGGTGATCAGGAGAGCGATTCAGTACCAATTGGTCCACTTGTTTGTACTTTACACATTTACACACGACGGTTTGCAAAACAAAAAGTACTTCCGTTTGCATTCAAAACATTCTTAATATAAACCTTTCTTAGTGAATCAAACATACATTATCTAGTGTTCCGTAGTTGTATTTTCAAATTGTTTTATTCATAAGAAGTATCGAATCCTTTCAACACCACGTTCAAAACTGTTCATGTTTACAACAGCCATGGTCCATTCCGTGTGCACCCAGGATCAAGTAACGTGGTTGTAAGCAGCCTTTATCCATCGTGGTCATTTGAAGTATGCTAGCAGTTGAGCTGAATAATCTGTTTGCGACGCCGCAACGCAAACCGGGTGTAAGGAAATGAACAATGTTAGCAGCCTTTATCCATCGTGATCATTTGAAGTATGCTAGCAGTTGAGCTGAATCATTTTTTTACGACGCGCAACACAAAACGGGTGTTAGGAAATGAATATTCCAAGCCCACTCTTCATTTTCACCGAGATAAAAACAACAACATGCAAAATAGGCCTAGAACCTTCTCGTCTGCAGAGTTCAGCAAATTCTGTTTTGCCACCACTCAAATAGCTACTAAAACAATACCGGGATCATGATGTGCGTGAATACCCCTCTGCTTACATATGCAGTGGCCATATTCTTGCACGGAAACTAAACGGGTTCGTTAACTACTAGTATATCCGGCTGCGGAGGCGGTGGTCCAGCCGCGCACCGGTTGCATGAAAAAATGACCGATATCTGATAAGGTGCACATTTAGTTTTGTTTTCGATTGTAATTATTGTTTAAAATGTTTATACGGTTTGTCATTGACCCCCGGTGATAGATATTAATTTCTAGATAACCTCTATGCTTTTAAGTTTTCCGTAATATATAGTATCGATGGATACGTCAATGTACGCGTTCTACAGAGGTTTACGTGATGCTCCTATAAAAGGGACATACGGCAATTTTGATTTTTTTTTTAAAAACGCACGTATGGACGTAGTTTAGTATGTATTTATATCATGTAAATAAACCTTCAAGTATTTAAATACATTTCATGTGCTGGTGTTATATGTGAAGTAAAATATACTGGCTGTGTACCAGATTTCGTCATATTTATGCACGTTTATTAATATAATTCAATTAAAACACGCTTTCTGGTAATTATTTTTGCCCTTAGAGAAGCTTACCCCTTTGCCGTTAAAAGTCGGTGATTCCTTTATTTTTATTCTTGGTAACGAGTGTCACGTGACCGTTGCTATATATAGCGTAAATAGGCTCGGTCTATGACGCTGATTGCACCAGTTATCGTCATCCTCAAATAAACGCCGACAAACTGGCCTTTGAGACACCGAAATATTTCGTATTTACTTACATTTAATACAGTAGCATATATGAAGTCTTTCACAGATAAATATCTTCGAAAGGAATATGTATAGCCGATGTTAACAAAGTTTGTCAACAGTACCATTGGACGTAATTGTGTATGACTTTGAAGTAACGTACGGCACGTACGCAGACATATAATAAATTGTCCGATAAACATCTATATCTTTGGAATGGATTCTTCAATGTTAGTGAAACTGTTCAGTTTGATTCATGTAGGTATTAGACATTTAATTTGAAAAATGGATTGAGGTACATGATCAACTGAAAATGTTATGATAACTATGGCAACAGTGTGTAGCGCCAATCAACACACATTTTAGCAGCAACGTCGGTTTTCACGTCATATTGGCGTGGCTCCTAGACTGTTTTGTGCAGACATATTTCTAACCATAGTGTTTGTTTTCTTTTCCGTAAAATATAATATTTGCACACGTGTAAAAATGTTTTTTTGAACTTATGACGATGACCTTAATACATGTAAATTACTCATGGGTTGCATCCTCGTTATGTTAATTACCTGCCTGGTCCCCTGTAAAAACAAACATTGTTATAACAAACAATAAACGTATTGTTAAATTTCTGTTTTGTCGTCTTCTTCGTACGTTATTGCACGCAAGTGGTTCCAATACAAATAAGATACAAACTATTAAACAAACATTTTTATTATTTGCCATCAATTCAATTTCATTAACTTCATCAAGATGTCAAATCAGTAAATGTCAAAATGAATGAATGTGAATGAACAAAATAAAGATCGAATTTAATGACTGACTGACTGACCGAATGAATTAATGGATAAATTAATTAACAAACGAACAAATGAATGAGTTAACAATTAATTCACCAATAAATTAATAATGAATGAATGTGAATGAATAAATAAAGATCGAATGTAATGACTGACTGACTGACTGACTGACTGGCTGTCTGACTTGCTGAACGAATGAATTAATTAGTTAACGAACGAACGAATGAATGAGTTAACAATTAATTCACCAATAAATTAATTAATAATAATTATTCAAGCATGGATTCATAAATGAAACGGCATTGCCACAAATTAATGAGCACCGTTACGTACGCCAAAAGATGATTAAATGCCGTGATATCAATTAAAAGTGGATACTTTTTAGTGTTTAATTTTTAGTGGTGTTAAATGATTTTGCAATTTGATTATGGAAGTCCCATTCTGATTATGTTATATTCATATATACAAACGAAAGTGTTCCATCACGACAGCCGATGCAACCTCGGGTTCATGACATGACGTATTGTGTTATATACACGCTCGCGGCTGTGATTGCCGTAATCATTGTCGTGACTATGAACATCACTCCTCGTCATACTGGTAAGGCATGCAGAAATGGCAATACCAGAAGACACTTTCATCTTGCAGGCTCTCATGTAAGATATTCCTTTCCTGTTCTGATAGACAGTCCTCATGAAACCATCCTGTTCCCGACAAACACAATGGATCGTCACAACCGTACCACTTGATCCCGTTTCCATCATCGGTTACTCGTCCGCGGATATGGCAAACACCACAGGTGTACATTATGTGTGCCAACCTTCCCTGCTTCTGACCTTCCGTTTCTATCGTTGAGTCCGTCTCTTCAGTAACTTTCTTCTCGTGCACTTCTCCTTCTGTTGCATTCTCCACATTGTTTCTTCCCTTGTCATTTCTTTTACGTTTCAGCTTAAGTTCTTTTTCCCTCTTCCGTTCTTCTTGTTTCTCGTTTCTTTCCTTCTTTTTGATGTCTTTCCTTTTTGCCTCCTCTTTTTTTTCCTCCTGCTTTATTTCTCTTTGTAATTTCCTCTCTTCTTGATCTTGCTTCTTCTTCTGTTCCGTTCTTTCCTTCTCCTGTAAAATCTCCAGCATCTTCTCTCCGCTCAAGACCCGCCCTTCTGTTACAATCCTTCTTTTTTTCACTTGACTTGGTCTTCCAGGAGGGGGTAGTAGCAAGTCTGCCAGTGACTCTGGTATAAGACCCTGTTGGACCAGTGGGTTTGTGAGGAATGATCCACATGTTTCGCAGGTGACGGCACGTTGGTCGGACACGATAGTATCTGCAGTTGCTGGTTCAGTGTCGGGTGGCGGAAACAATGCAGGAACAATTTGCGACTGGTCTATGGCAGACCTGTCCACAGGATATGTCCCTGCCATTCTGAATGCTTCTTTAATAGAAGCCGGTGTAGCCTGGTCAATTGCGTAGTTTAAGACTACCGGGAACTTGGCTTTGCCAATCACCATGTTTTGACTGGCAAATCCCAGCTTATTTGCCATGGCTGCAAATCTTTCCTTGAGCGGGCCAATGATCCTGACGTCAAGCGGCTGCAATATATGCGTGGTGTGGGCAGGTAGACCGACAAGTACTATGCGCTCTGCTCTGGCTGCTTCTACCACCTGTAGGCTGATATGGGAGTCATGGTTGTCCATTACTAGGATTACTGGGCGGTCATTGTCACAGTTAGGCACGAATACGTTATGGAACCACTGGATAAACAGCTCAGTGTCCATATACCCGGACTCGCTTGTAGCATATGCCCACTGGTTTGGCACGCCATCCCGATACTGACGATGAGGCAGGGAGCCTTTGAAAATGACCATAGTCGGTAAAAAACGACCCTCTGCAGACACGCATAAGTGAGCTGTTACATGGTCAGCGGTTGTGACGCGCTGCTGGTAAGTATGCTTTCTCTTCACCCCCATCACCTTCTGCCTACTTGCTTCCTTTCCGGACCAACCAGTTTCATCGCAATTGAATATCTGTAAAATAGGAAATGTTATATGATATTATGTATTGTGTTTAACTACAACATATCAAATAAGTTTTACTTAACTTTATATATGAGGACACTGGATTTATTGAATATAATTGAATAATGCAATACCCTTATCATAGACCAGAAAGTAGCATATCATTCGCAGTAATACTGAGAATAAACCGAAGGTTAACTGCATACTACATAGTTACGTTTAGTAATTCTAGCCAAATCAGATATGTAAGCAAATTTGTCCAGAATGAATAAATCGTCGTGGTAAACTTCTGTAATTTTTTAAACAACAACAAAAAACAACAACATATAAATAAATCCGTAACATGTTCAAATAATTCAGTCATTTCAACACTGATATTCCTTTACATATTTATAAAATATTCTTTAAACATTTAATAAAACTCGAAAGAAGATGGATGTTTTTTTGTGTGTTTTTTCTGTTTTGTTTTTAACAGTTTCGTTCACTGGTAAACATACTTGAGCGGGTTTGTCTTGTAAACCATTTTCCTCGACAACGTCGGCGAAGAAATCGAAGTATTTGTTGATAACATTTATGTTCGACATCCGCGATCTCGACTTGTCTTGTTTTTCTGGCTTTTTTTCAGAAAGTTCGGGGTGACGGGCCAGTAGCTTCTTAAACCAGGTGTGACTGGGTCCGCGCTCCATGTTAAACAGTGTAACTCGACCTAAAACAATAATATCAGTGCATGTTTTAAAGGGACACCCGGCATCTTCATGTTTTATCAAGCATTCAAATCAGCATCTCGATTTATTATATCAGCATTTTGACTTAACCTTCTGTTAAGTTTTCATTTGTTCTAATTCTGCCACTGGTTTTAATGTTTTGGTTCAATATTATACTGTAATATTCAATAATTATTTGCCTTATACTATATTTATAATTAGTATCAATGATTGAACAAATGCAATTGATGAAGAAAAAGTGTGTGTGTGGTTTTTTTTAAAGTCAAGATTGCCGTCAGCCCCTTTAAATAAAAAGAACATTTAAAGAGCGTGTTTGACGAGTTCATAAACACTTATTGGTTATTCGTAGCTTGTTCACACACACTCATTAGTTTGTTCATAACCACTCATTCGCTAATCATAGCTTGTTCGCCAATCTTAAAAATCTGTTTGACACTACAAACACAATGTCATGCTATTAAATAGAAATCCGTTATTGTCTATGCATGGCATACACATTAAATAAGTAAAAAAAATCGCTGAGAGACACATTTAATATAATTTGCCTTCTTACCAGAACGCCTAACGATCTCCTTTACATAGCAACGGGTCATTTCTCGTGTTAGCGGGAATCCATGCGATGCCATGTACTTCATATATGTGACTAGTGCATTCTCCTCTTCGTCGTTAAGCATACGTTGAGGTCCAGTAACAGAACTTCGATCGTCTTGTCTGACATGATCGGAAACGGTCATCCTCGGGACAGAATATTCCCTAGCTGCTTGGGCAATTGTCAGTCTATGCGCGTTAACAGATACGACAGCTTGCCGCAGCTGATCAATTCCATACTTTTTAGGCATTTCTGAAAGAAAAAAGCAAAGAAAACAAAACATAAGTAAGTGTGTAAGTTCACATTACTCTTTTTTTCTTTCTCAAACATAGCTTGGAAATGTATATGCATTGAACAAATTGTGATCCGATTTTACAACTATCCATTAACTTTTGTCTTTAATTTAAAACTTTAGTATTACTGCCATAACACAAATTTTCAATAGTCTGTAAACCTTGAAATGTTATAATATTTAAAATATAAACACTTCAAAGATTTCTCAGTATACTCAAGACTGTAACCGCGTGAAATGTTACCGTAGACAAGGGTAAGTAACCACGTTCCAATTTTTATTGATTTTTTGTACTCGTTGTCTCCCTTGATTTTAAAAAAAAATGAGCGTGACCTCTCCTCGGCGTTTCATTTTGGAAATAAACTTGTACGTTCATAAAATCATGATTTTTATTTAAAATAATGTGTGATCGATCGTATTTATGAAATTGATAACATTTTTCATTTCAAAATTTAATGATCAAGGAGTGTTTTATGTTCGTCGTCTGCTTTATGTACATGTACACTGGGCATCTACCTTTAACTCGCAATATTTTTCACAACGTTACTGCGCATGCGCATTTTGCACGCGATTTTCCCCGCGGAAGTAAACAGTTTATATGGGTCATTCATATGGTTAAAGTTTTGTTTGGAAGTGTATATTTACCTTTCAAAAGTAGTTCATCTGTTGTTGGTCGTCATTTGAAAGCTTCTAGTGATTGGAACAAGATCGGATGAAAAGTATTCGCGAAATCGAGCGTTTTATCGATAATGACGAAATCTGGTGAATGACGAAATCTGGTATACAGCCAGTACATGTTTACACACTACTTATTTTCAGTGCAAAATCGCAGCAGAAAGCTATATACAATAAGTAATATGTTATAATTATATACTTAGTACATGAAACACAGAATATGTCATTTTTTATCACATAACGTCCCTTGTTATTTTTGTTAAAAAGTTGGCGTAAACTGCTATTTTATAAAGAGGTAAAACACGCACTATTTTATACGCAACGTTATGTGTGAGACGCGACGTTACGACGTCATATATTTTATGACGTTTTGGCGCTAAAGTGTGTCTGACGTCGTGGCGGTTCTATGTCCATCTGAATTTTTTTTTACTAATTTGATTGCAATGTTATGTGATAAAAAGGATCTTAAACTCGTCCCCATTCCATATAAGATTTATGAAACTCGTTATGAATTATTTTTAATTTTACCTCGCCAAAAGGCTCGTTAAAATTAAAATAATTCATAATCGTTTCTTAAATCTTATATGAAATGGGAACTCGTTTAAGATCCTCTATGTATGTGTCTTGCCGACTTTAAAATAAAAGTTATCTTATCTTGTTTATCTGTAGCGTGTACAGCTTTAATGTTTTCGCAGACTTACGGAAATTCACGAGTTTACACGATTGATTCCAATCGGATCATCTCGGTATTTATTCTCACACAGGATAAGCTCAAGACATTGCGGGTGGACAGGAGAACTATACCGGTACGGAAAGCGTTTTGTTCTTTTTAACTGTCAGACTGTCAAGAGTTTAAATTCACAAATAGGTACATGCTTATTAAATATAAGTGTTTGCTGTACATTAATCAAATGAAACATGGTTGATAGTCCTTTTTGATGTTTTGTTCAAGGTTAACTTTATATATTGAGAACTAAAATTCGGATATACCATATTTTCGGATAATAAGCTTTATTTACATTCACTTGATTCTTTGAACAAATTAATAGATGATGATTATGAAATAAACAAAAAACACTTCAAACTGTATGCTGTGCCTTAAAGTGACCAATACTCTTCAAAACAGGACACCTACACTTTAAAGGGACATTATATCCGTAACTTTTAGCTTATAAAACCCCAAGGCACTAGTCAGTTTTTAGGGGACTGGGGCCAGGGCCGTCAGGAAGGGGAATTTTGCGTTGTTTTCAGTATCAAAGGGGAATTTCTAAGAAACACAAATTAGTGTGTGTTTTTTATTATTTAAGTGGTACCAAGAATTTACCATTCCAAATTACAAAATGTACATTATTTTGTTTGTTTTTTTTTAAGAGGGGAATTTTTCACAGGAAAAGGGTGGAAATATATACATTTAGTGGAGGGGAATGGGGCCGAAAATTCGGCCACAAAAAATTGGCCAAACTAGGGCCCTGAACCCACAATAATTACGTTCACAAACATTAAACTCTAAACATTATTGATTATTTACTAAATTAAAAGCAAGATTGTTTGAAGGAATTCAATCGCGGTACAAACAAATAAATACCGCTTCGTGTGTTTGAACTAGCAGCCAAAACTAAAATTACACTCGTGTGAATTAATAGTGTGCGCGCAATATTCTACGTCGCTCCTAACTGAGCTAAGCAAGCCATACATATTACGCAATACATACTATGTAGAAAATCTCATGCACTAATAAAAGTCACGTGATCAGCAGAAAAGGTAAATAATGTGGGACTGAATAAAAGTCAGTTACTTGGTTATGCTCAATATCTGCTTACTTACGGACAGTGTCCCTTTAACAACATTAAAAACCGCATATTTTTAACTCTAAATTATATCCATTCACACGTAGCGGGAGATTGGGACTAATTGAATGCAGTCGATCACACGTGCAATTTAGTCACATATTGGGTATTCTTGTTAGTCATTTTGTAAAATAGGTATATTTTAATAAAATTTTACAACATTTTGTTCGAAAATGCCGACAATTTTAACCATAAACCTGGTAAGCCTATAATTGCATAACAAAGCCGAAGCCGGTAATTACCAGCGCAATGCCTGAGATATGGCAGACTTGTCATTTATGGAATATTTTCCCCAATTAAGGGCAAAAGGTCCTTTCCCCAAAACTGGTCAAAAAGCCCTAATGTCATTCGTTACAAAATACACTTGACAAATTGTCTGTGCACCTTCAGGCCAAAAAAAAGGGGTTGTTTCTGGTCTTCCGACCGACCCTATTTTTAAGTCCCCGACCCTAAATGTTTTAGGTTTTTAAAGCACACAAGTGTTGTGGAACACTCATATTATGTAATATGTTCAAGAAAACATGCTTTTGATGATGCTTGAATTGAATTTAGTATAGTAAGGATTTAATCTAAAAAAAATGTTCCTACCCTAATATTTTGGGGAAAAATACCTTTTTTTATTTGGCCTTATAAATTTTCCCCCAAGGCATGTTATTGCAATAGGAAAGTTCTACAGCAACAGAACATTTTTTGGCATTATGCAGTTTTTAATGTTGGTATTGAATAGCAAATTTAAAAGGTGATAAAGCGCTATAAACATGCTTCATTAAAATATTCTCCATAACCACGGAATATATATCAGGGTTTTTTCCCACACAATTGGGAAGAGGCCCAGGCCTGTCCATTTTGGGAAAAAACGCGCTTATTTCTCATTTTGGGAAAAATACAAGGTTTCATAAATTAAGTAAATATGACATTAATATACTTTATTTATATTGTCATCCATTATTTACCATAATTATTAACTTTTCCAAGTCGGAATTGACTTAGCAGACAAAAACACACTGCAGAATTCATGCTTTTTCTCAAATTCTGAGAGACTGCTATTTTCCGATTGGGAAATATTTCTGCCACAGTTGGGAAAAAACAGTCCAATTTTCTGTTGGGAAGAGGCCCTTTACAGGCCTCTGTTATATAAGGTAAAAAAAACCTGTATATCTACAGTTCAGCTCAGAAATAATTGCTAGGTACTAGACAAGTTTGTTCAAATGCACTCCCTGAGGTAAAAATGGTGCGAATTTGGAGTTCCAATGTTTCTAAAAAGAGTTTTCACAGGTATTACATCTAGACATATATGCTTAAATTAAACTGTGAACAATCTTTTTCTATGAAACAGCAAGGCAGGGAGGTCTCATCGACCAAGTTTGTTCAACAAGGGGTCAAGCTAAAGGGCGACGTGATTTATTTTGTCACTTTTTGCCTTAAATTACTTCTTTTTTTTTTTGCTTTAGTAGATGACCAGTTATATCAGTTGATGTTTTATTTGATCGTTAAATTCCTCCGTGGTGCCACTGAGTTTCATCAGTGTGTTCTTGGGCAAAACACCTTCCCTAAGCCTCGCTCGTCGGATGGGGAGACGTAAAATGGGCATTCCCGTGTATAGGTCTATCCTCGGAGCACGTTAAAGAACCATAAGAATCTATTCGATAATATGGGTAGGACACGGTTCCCGGATTCCTATGTATCCTTTCCCTCTCTCTGGGACGGCTCTTAATAACCTATACTGTGTTGATGAGCCGTTAAGCAACATTCAGATTGATCGTTAAGTAACATAATAATGTTCTGCATAATGGTTATATGACTGGGGTTTAATAGCCCTTTTAAATATAATTCAATCATATCACAACCGTGTCTACTTTAACAGTGAGCTCAATGTTCATCTATATAGTACTGCTATGCTGGAATACTACAATGTAGACACATGACATGATACAACACCCGGTCACATTATATTGACTAAGGCTAAATAAAATTATACCTGAGTTTACTGTAACCCGACCGACCCTCTGAAAACACCCCCGACTACTCTTTTTTTTTGTAAAAATAATTATGTTCACGCGATCACGGCCGACTCATTTGCTCATTGTCCTGCTGTTGGAACTGACCCTCTTCCGGACATGCGACAAATAAATTAAACTGTTTTACCCCTTTGCATTAATTGCAAGAGCCAGTTGTTGCCATGCCTTTTGGGAAACAATAAAACATACACAATTTCATATTGTTATCTATTGTAGTTTTTAAAATACCACATTTTCCAATTCATCAAAGTTTATCGCCACCTTAAATGTAACTTCGCCATAAAAAAAAATAAAAAAAATGCCTACCTACCTACTCTATTTTTTTCAGCAATGTTACAGTAAACACAGGTATAATTTTATTTGGCCTAACTAAGTGCCAACCACTCCTAGCACTACCCTTTATATACCGAGCATCAACAAGGGAGCTACCAGTACCTTTCAGGGAAATGACTTGAGGCTCTTGTTTCGGTGTTCCATTGCTAGAAAATGTACAAATTCAATCACAAAATACTCTACAAAATATCTACACTCAATAAATAAAGGTCGCTATCTCGCCATGATTTGTTGGTGTGAATATAATCTGTTTTTGTTGGCAAAAGCAAACATTTATTGGACTAAATTTAGTGTAAGTTATTATATTTGAAGCATTATTCCAATTTGTGGAAACGGTTAATTTTGTATCTTTTTGCAGATGTTTCTGCTGATGTGGCAGACTAGATATGCTGTGATATAAGGCTGTCATGAATGACCAGAATTGATCGCCATGTTCTTGTTGCAAGTTGGGAGAGTGGGGTATCAGACCTGTCTGGGATGTAGACCAACCATCATGATTTTGGTAAGTACCCGGTATGTAGCATACAAAAAGTTTTATGAGGGATGCTGCGATTGCCCCCGACATAAATTCATTAAATTACAAATTATGTATCTCAAGTTCTCAACAATGTTAACCCAGTCAGGCTATCATTCATTCTCTTCCATCTTTTAAAAGCTATTACCATTTAAACCTCAAGCACGAGAAACTGTTGGCTATATAGAAGTTTTCTCCATCAACTCCCGCGTTTGTGTTGGTGTTTTCCCTATTTCACACAAAACTTAACACACAACTTAAAGGGACACTGTAACTTTTAGCTTATAAAACACCCAATAATTATGTTCGCAAATAGTATACACTAAACATTATTCAATATTTACTAATTAAAAGCAAGATTGTTTAACGGAATTCAATCGCGGTACAAAAAAAGCAAATCCACTTCGTGGGTCTGAACTCGCAGTAAAAAAAGTTTTAATTATTAAATGTAAATAAAGTGGGACCCACAATATTTATCTTTTATGCGTTCACGTGACTTCCATAGCGCACTAGGTGCGCACTTATTTTATACAGCTGCACATTGGTCTAGTGGTAGAACATCCACCTCACATGCAGGAGGTAGTGGGTTACATCTCTGGCCTGGTCATACCAAAGACTTCATAAAAATTGTCACATTTAGATCTCCCTTGCTTAACTTTAGCATATAAAGGGTAGTACTGGTCAAAATTACCAATGATTCAGTCTTCATTTACATATTTATTAGTTACACTAGTGTATTATGACATATGTATATATCATTTCAGTGTCGCAGTGCCCCTGTCATACAACTTGCCAAGAGACCGTCTGTAGCTTTTGTGAACAACTATATCAAACACATATTTTTCATACCAACAAGAACACTCATCCAAAAGCCAAAGGCTTCCACTCTGTCTCCAAAATTTAAAAAAGATGGTGTATCAACAGCGTATGAATTTATATACAGAAATAACTCAACCAATTATGTTGTATATGGACTGCCTATAGTTATAGGGATGTTCTCGGTGATTACAGTGATAATGGGTAAAATAGTTGTGGATCATCACATTTACGGGAAAAAATGCGAGAGTGTTAGTGTCAGTGAAACCTACGGTTCAGTCGACCCTCTTACATTTTCGTATTGCGTGCTATCTACTATGCCTATAATGGCGTTTTACATGTATCGAGCAACGAAAACCGTTGTGCTTCGCATGTACTATAATCCTGTTTCAAAAGAATTCATTGGAATTTTATTACGGTTTGGAATTGTAAAGCAGAAATTAAGATTCACAGCAAATGATATCCAGTACCATGGTGTGTCCGGTATTCGAGGAAATGTGAGCATTAAAGGAAAGCGATGTCTGATTATAGAGCAAGATTTCACCCAGACATTGCACTATAACAGGTTTATGCGTTTTGATGAACATCGTGACAGTGATTACCATCGAGAGAGAGAAAATGAACATGTTTACACATATTTCCGCAAAGGATTTGAAAGGGAAAAAAACAAGATCTCTAAAAGGTTTGAAGATAAATTCCAGGAGAAGAGAATAAAGAAACGGGAAGGAAAAGATTGATTGACATAATAAATTATACTGTTAAATAGGATCATGAGATCAAAATAAAGGAAATTTGTGTTTTCTGTGTTCCCAGAATTTCTATGCCCCAGCCACGAAGGGACCCGCCATATCAAGTGTTACCCTTGTCCGGACATACCTCCGTTTGCCACACTCTGTAAGAAAAATAATAACATTCAAATTTAAATCCATTTTTCAGACACTAGCTTTCATAGCTTTCCAACTTCTCACGTATTTACAGCTACATGATGGGAATATAACCTACCACAAATATGTCAATATCAATGGCCTTCACCTACTTTTTTCACTTTGTTGTGTTACATTCTATTTTTACATTAAAGCTTTTGGTTAGTCTATTTTTCAGACATCAGAAGCCGTCGAGCTTGCAAACTTTAACATCAACATTCCGCCAAAAGTAGGTCAATATGAATGGTCTTCACCATATTTTTCTTATCATTAATTTACATTTAAGTTTAACATTCAAGTTTTACATCCTTTCAGAAAAAAAAAAAGACCAAAACAAAACATAACACACCAGATGTTATCTCTTCAAAGATTTCTGATTGATAGAATACACGTTTGGCTGAAACAGTTTCACAAGCAAACTTAGGATATAACATTTTGCAATCTCTTTACATTAAATAAATACCAAAATTGCTCAAATTTTCACAACGAAACTTCCACAGGACTGTATGGATTTTGTGTAACGATGTGTGCTGTGATTAAAAAGTCAGCACAGTGGTGTCCTTTCTGTAACTGACTGCAACCCTTGTTTAGCTCTAATGACCGTCGTCCGTTAACTTTTGCCTTGTGAACATGATAGAGCCTTCATTATTAATCGCATCTTCACCAGGGTCTTTATATCAATGAAAGCTCGAAAAGTTTGATAACCAGCCAGATCGGAGTAGTTTTACAAGAGTTATGGCCCTTGATTTGCTGAAAAATGTCATATTCTGCCTTGTGAACTCTCCAGCACCTTCATTTATTATTTGATCTTTACCAAATTTTCACAGATTGTTAATATCAGTGAAAGCTCAGACAAGTTTGAAAAAACAGCCAAATCGCCATTTTTAGGCTGAAAAATGCCATTTTCTGCCTTGTGAACACCCAAGCAACTTCATTTATTATTATTTGATCTTTACCAAACTGTGTGTGTGTTTTTATATCAATGAAAGCGTGGACAAGTTTGAAACTTGTATCTTTCTTCTCGAAAATGACAAATCAATATTGGTAATATTGTCGGCACTTGGGTGGAAAGATAAGGGGGTTCCACAAGGCTTCATTCTTGGTCCATTACTCTTTAATGTCTTCATACATGATATCTTCTTTCTTATCGAAAAAGTACTTTATATAGCTATGCGGATGACAATACCCTTTCATTTTGTACACCAAATTATGGAGATCTCGTAACAACTCTCCACCAAGAAAGCAATATTCTCATTAACTGGTTTGATTTCAACTGCATGCAAGCAAACCCAGATAAATTTCAGGCAATTGCTGTTGGCAAAACAAACTCATGAATAATCTCCTGTATTTCAAATTGGGAACATTTCTATTGCATGTGATGATTCTGTTAAGCTACTACTGGGTGTAGTAAGCTACTGGGTGTAGATATTGACTTCAAACTAAATTTTTCATACTTTTATACTGTCAAACTTTTAATTTTTGCCCACTAACATGGCACTTTAGTTCAGTCAATAATACACAGAAAATTGAGAAAAAAAATACAGGAAAGAGCCCTCAGATTTGTTTACAACGACTATGTAAGCTCTTATCAAGAATTATTAAGCAAGGCTAAACTGCCATCTTTACATGTATGTAGGACTAGGAACATTGCAATTGAAACGTTTAAAATCATAAATAGTCTAGCTCCTCCAGTTTTATCAGACGTAATTGTCAAAAAATATCAAAGATATAATTTCAGATATACAACTATTCTTCAGATACCTCAAGTAAGAACTTCTCATTTTGGTAAGAACTCATTTAGATATGCTGACACAGTACTGCGGAATTCATTGCCGGAGGAATTTAGACAAATTAATAATTTTAGCCAATTTAAAAATCAGATATCTCATTGGAATGGACACAAATGCAGATGTACGGCCTGTAAATTTTGAAGTAGTCACATATATATATACATGTATATATCCTAAATTAATATTTTAAACCATTCTGGTATTTACAGTCCTAATTCACAATGGGAATTCAATTCCACAGTTAATAAGAGCATAGTATTTAGCTGTTTATTTAGTGTGTTCGATTTCTAATATAACTGCCTGTATTATTATCTAGCTTATTTAGTTGCATTTTTGTATTATGGCTAATTTAACTTCCTGTGTTATTATCTAGCCGCCTCAGCGATGTTATAATATGATTTTGTTTACTGTTTGTATTATATTTATATGCTTTGGGCTTTTGTGGCATGTCTATAGTTCCTGCGAGTATTATTATTTATCTGCAACTGTCTATGTATTACCAGTACATCTAAATCAACTTCAATAATTATGATCTGTCATGTATATGCTACTTAATATGATCCTAAGTATACTCTTCTCTTCTGTAAATTTATTAGTCCCCTACCGGTCCGAACCGGAGGGGACTTTAGGTTTGCCCACCATCCGTACATCCATCCGTTGGTCACAGTTTGAGGCTAAATATAAGAAATATGCTTGTCCGGGCTGTAACTTTGTCATGCATCGTGGGATTTTTAAATAACATGGCACACATGTTCACCATAATGAGACAGTGTGTTGCATGAATGACCCAGGTCCGTAGCTCAAAGGTCAAGGTCACAGTTGGAGGTTAAGGTCAGAAATAGGCTTGTCCGGGCTGTAACTTTATCTTGCATTGTGGGATTTTGAAATAACTTGGCACACATGTTCACCATAATGACATGAGGTATTCAACATTCCTTGCATGATCATTCACATGGCTACATTCAACCTTTCATATTGGTACATTCAAACATAACTGTTTCTTCAATAACTTCAGAATAAGCAAACTGGCTAAAAGCAACTTCATTTCTTTGAAGTTTTGCAATTATTGTGTTGACGAAACACAGTAAGCTTTGACAACAGTTTGACATTTTGCAGTTATTGTGTTGACAAAACAGTAACCTTTGACAGCAGTGCAGCTTCTGAATTGTTAATTTTGCACAAGACCTGGTAGGGGACTTTGGGCGTCTCTCGGACTGCTTATTGTTTATAATTAATTGTTTGTAGTATCCTGCATGCAGCCAGTGTCAGTCAGTTCCCCTCATATCTGATATGAGGTGATAAGAGTTTTAGCAACTTTTTAATTTATCAGCCATGGCTCTAAATAATAAATTTCAGGGGTTTTTTTAATAATTTTTTATCTTAAATAGTTCTTAACAGATCGCAGTATGTGGCATGTGCAAGATTTGCCAAGGCTGTCCTCTGTACGATTGACACTGACTGTATGATTCTTATTTTTAATTGTACAAAATAGAGTATTTCTTATTCAATATGATGTCATAATTATGTAACTTGTTTTCCTATTTGACAGCTTTATTTTACTGCTGTTCTAAATATACTTCATGTTATTTATAGTCGGTTCAAAAGCTCGTTAATAGCTTATGTTGTATTGTTTTATGTCTTGCCGACTCAAAATAAAGCTTATTCTATCTTAAAGCCAGCCAGATAGGATTAGTAACACCAGAGTTATGGCCCTTGTTTTACTGAAAAAATATCATATTCTGTCTTATGAACACCCTAGTATCATTTATTACTTAATCTTTACCAAATTTTGTCTGATTGTTAATATCAATGAAAGGTCAGACAGGTTTGAAAACCAGCCGGATCGGACCAGTAACACCAGACTTATGGCCCTTGATTTTTCTTAAATATGCAATATTGCCATATTGGGAACCTGGAGTTGTGGGTTCAAATCTATATTATTATTATTATTATTTTATAACCCAAGTGGGTGCAGCAATCTGGTCAAAAATCACAAAAAAATGCATATCTTATCCAAATGTGGATAGATGTGATTCTAATTTGGTATAATATAATATGGTCATTTAGGGACTCGAGGCACAATATATACAAAACAGGTTTTTCCTGTATGTAGGATATAGGGGTCCCTCTACAGGTGTACACTTTTGGGAGCTTGCTGTATTACATTTTTCGGTCTTGTGACAATAACTACTTATATACCCTTTGAGATGTCAAGTTCATGTTTGGTGTATTTCTTAGTTAAGATGTGTAGATGCGCAATACGGTTTCGGATTTTGGCTCTGCCCGTTGGGGTTTGCTATTATTTCAAGTTCATGTTTGGTGTATTTCTTAGTTAAGGATTCGTAGATGTGCACAAAGTTTTCATATTTAAACCATATTTTGTCCATATTTGAATGTATTTGATTCTTATTTTGTATGATCATTTAGGGACTCGAGGCACAACATTTATAAACAAGAAAAAGGTATAACACATATGTTATACCATGGGAAGTACGGACTACATGTAGATGACGTGCAAGTAGTTGATCTGCAGGGAGGGCCTAATGGAATCCCTGTGAATAACATCAATGCTTGACAATTATGTTATATAATAATTGTATTAAAAGAAAGAGTTTAAAAAATGTCCTTTGGTTTGGTCCGATTTCAGATATTATGGAAATATGTTTTGACACTAGTATAATTGTGTAATGGACAGTTTTATCATGTATGTATGTTAAAGTTGTGGTTATCCCAGAACAAAGTTTGTACAGATCAGTAAGTGTGCCGGGATCCCCGCCAGGACTCGAACCTGGATCTCTTTTCTCGAAAGAAATACACTACAGAGATATTCCCAACAGCACAGAGCGTAGAAAGAAAATAATCAGCAAAGTTAAATTCAGATTAAACATATATTTTACTTAAAATAAACCACAACTCAAACTGCTAGGCTCGCATTAACCATTCGCCAAATTACCATAGGCGAAGAGTAACCAAAACTGGCGAATGGAAATCGTAAGAAATACATAGCAAATTCGCCAGACGAATCCGAATTTCCGACCGGCTTTGTCAAAAAAATCTCGGGAAATCCCAAATTCAAAAACACAAAGCCAATATGCCGCTGGGTGTTATAAGGTAATTAGCGACAATCAATTGTGACCAATAACTAATAATCACTGTGTTTATTGAAAACTGCTGCCAAATTGTCTTGTGTGCGATAGACGCCGCCCACTTTTCCGCCTCTCGATGTCATTCAAGTAAATTGTGACCCCTTGCTTAATATTATCCATATATTTAATTGCGTTATCAAGCCACGTAAAACATCAAATAACGTGGTGACCTCTAGTGGCCAAAATGGCTGATCAAAAGAAACAAATAAGCCAGAGATGCTCTCTTTAAAGGTGATCAGTGTTTTTGAACTTTACGATCAGTTCGATATTCATTTAATTGAAGTTTCGTGAAGATTCCTTAAGGGAAGGTGAATTTATTCAGCAGAAACCAAATTTTATTTGTAGTAACAGTGACCGTGAATAACAATCTCATGTTTAATTATCTCGAGGTGATTTTTTTTGTTATTTAAATTTCCAATAGCAGCAATGACATTGACTGAAAATCAAACTACCTAAATAACAATCCCGAGCTTCCTTTCCATGAGATGCACTTTGTGCATGCTGGTTTTATTAAAATTCCTTAAGGAAAGTAAATTTATTCAGCAAAAACAGGTCAATAACCTTGAAGCTCTACTGATAGGTTTTGATTGCTAGATCAGCATTCCTGTAAAGTTTCAGTCAAGTTGTTTCAGAGGAGTAGTCGCTGCAAAGTTTTCATTATATAACTCTATGTAAACAAAGAAGGCCAATGGCAGCCATGTTTTAATGTCGAATCAAAATAAGTTGCGACAAGGATCAACATACTGTCATACTGATAATTTTAGAAACAAGAAATCCGCGGATTCACATGTCTCGCCTAACGGGGGGCAGGACTTAAAAACAAGAGGGCCAAGAAGGCACATAATCAAACTTTTTCGAAATCTTATGGTCATATACAATCTGTGCAAGTTTGATTAAGATTGTTACAGAAATGTGGGCTCTGTTGTGTATAACAACATTGATATTATATAAAGACACTGACACAGTTTGGTAAATATCAAATACGAAATGAAGGTGCTAGAGTGTAACACATTGGGCAGGGCCAAATGTGACCCCAGGGCTACGTGTAATATATGAGAGCTTTGTGGTTTCAGAGAAGAAGATTTTTAAGTTTTTCCCTATACAGGTCTTTGCAAAACATGACCCCTGGGGCGGGGCCAAATGTGACCCCACGGTCACAATTTGAACAAACTTGGAAAAGGACCATGAGAGTATAATAGTATAGTAAATGCAAAATATTAAACCTATGGCTCTTGTAGTTCCAGAGAAGAAGACTTTAATGTGTTTCCTATATAACTCTATGTAAAACTGTGACCCACGGGGCGGGGTCAAATTTGACCCCAGGGTCTTCATTTGAACAAACTTGGTAGAGGACTATAATCTTATAGTAAATGCAAAATATTAAACATCTGGCTCTTGCAGTTTCAAACAAGATATTTTTTCCCCTGTATATATAAGTCTCTGTAAAACTGTGACCCCCGGGGCGCGGCCAAATTTCACACCAGGGTCACCATTTGAACAAACTTTGTAGAGGACCATAAGCTTGTAGCAAATGCAAAATATTAAACCTCTGGCTCTTGCAGTTCCAGAGAAGACGATTTTAATGTGTTTCCTATATAAGTCTATGTAAAACTGAACCGCGGGGCGGGGCCAAATGTGACCCCAGGGTCACCATTTGAACAAAATTGGAAGAGGACCATAATCTTATAGCAAATGCAAAATATTAAATCTCTGGCTCTTGCAGTTTCTGAGAAGATTTTTTTTTAAGTTTTTCCCTATACATGTCTATGTAAAACATGTGACCATTGGGGCGGGGCCAAATGTGACCCCAGGGTCACCATTTGAACAAACTTGGTAAAGGACCATAAGCTTATAGTAAATGCAAAATATCAAACCTCTGGGTGTTGTAGTTGCCGAAAAGAAGTTTTAATCCTATATAAGTCTATGTAAAGTTTTAATCCTATATAAGTCTATGTAAAACTCTGACCCTCGGGGCGGGGACAAATTTGACCCCAGGGTCACCATTTGAACAACCTCAGTAGAGGACCAAAAGCTTGTGCTACATGTAATACATGAGAGCTCCGTGCCATGTGGTTCTAGAGAAGAAGATTTTTTTCAGTTTTTCCCTATAAAAGCCTATGTAAAACTGTGACCCCCGGGGCAGGGCCAAATGTGTCGCCTGGGTCACCATTTGAACAAACTTCTGGCACCTGCAGTTTCAGAGAAGAAGGTTTTTTTAAGTTTTTCTCTACACATGTCTATGTAAAACATGTGGCCCTTGGGGCGGGGCCAAATATGACCCGAGGGTCACCTTTGAACAAACTTGGTAAAGGACCATAAGCTTATAGTAAATGCAAAATATCAAACCTCTGGCTCTTGTAGTTTCCGAGAATTTTTTTCCTATATAAGTCTATGTACAACTGTGACCCCCGGGGCGGGGACAAATTTAACCCCAGGGTCACCATTTGAACAAACTTAGTACAGGACTATAAGCTGATGCTACATGTTATACATGAGGCCTCTGTGCCTTGTGGTTTCAGAGAAGATTTTTTTAAAAAAAATCCTATATATGTCTTTATGAAAAACATGCAAAATCTCAATATACAAACTTGGCACCCCCGAGGCACGGCCTTTTTTGACCCCGGGGACTTCATTTGAACAAATTTGATAATGTAGGCGATCATTTTAAAAGAAAAACTCTTGAAATCTGTCTAGCGGTTCTTGAGAAGATTTTTTAAGGTTTCGACCATATATGGTAATGGCGGCCATCTTGGATGTCGCGCTGACCTAATTTTAACAAATCTAACAAACATTCATCTAAGGATCATCCACTTGAAGTTTGGTCAAAATTGGTCAAGAAGTTCCTGAGGGGAAGTTATTTGAAGCAAAAGTTAACGACGACGACGGACGATGAGTGATCCCAATCACCTTGAGCCTTCGGCTCAGATGATCTAATAAAAAAGGCAGGGTTTGACATCATTTACTACAACAGAGTTTCCGCTTGTGATGCTAACGCCCTCTATACCCTTTGAGATTTCAAGTTCATGTGTGGTGTATTTCTTAGTTAAGGATGTGTAGATGCACAATAAGCTTTCATATTTTGGTTCCATCCACTAGTGGATAATCGGGTAAAAAAACACACAAAATGCATATATTGCACCCCTCCCCACAAACCACAGAATCCTTATAGCAAGTAGAGCGATACAGGCCCTCTTGGGCGTCTTGTTTACAAAACATAAATTCGCGAGTTGCATTTCTTTTTTCCTTTAGTATATAATTATGACAGCGGAATATTCCTACCAAAATTTGGTAAATCTACCTATTTTTTGCAATTTGTTCATGTTGTTTACATCAAACTTTTACATTTATGTTTTAATAACATCTGTAATTCAAATGCCAAAAGCCGTACAACTTTCAAAATTCGTATATAGTCACATCTACATAAAAGCAACATGTTCCAACCAAAAGTAGGTCAGTATGAATGACCTTTACCTATGTTTCAATCTTTGTTAGTTTACATTTAACTTCAAGCGTTTCATTATGTGTATTACTCAGGTACCAAAATTAATGCGACTTTCAGGCTTCATACACATTCACATGATCACATCTACATGAAAGCAATGTGATCCTTTCAAAAGAAGGTCGGTATGAATGACCTTCACCTACTTTTCGCACTTTGTTAATTTACATTAAAGTTTTCAGTGCAGATTTTTCATCAAGTCTATTTCTGAGATACCAAATGTATACAGCTTTCAAATTTCATACATGCCTGCATCTACATGACCACAATATGTTTTTTTCCATCATTAGGTCAGTGTGAATGACCTTGACCTACTTTGTCAATTTAGATCATTTTACGAACAATAACTGCCATTACACCTTTCAAACACATACATTTACACGCATCTATGTCAAAGCAACATGTCCAGACTATAAGTAAGTCTGTGTGAATTAACCTATGTTTCATACCTAGTATATTTAACTTATTTCAGTTGTTTTAGATAAAAAAAAAATTGTATCTCTTATTCAAATACCAACTTCATTCACATGTGTATATTACACAGAAACCCATTCCTAAGAGGGTCAGTTGATATGAATGACCAACACGTTTGCACATTGTAAATTAAACTTCTAGGAATTATATATATTATAAAATATACATGGTACAACTATTAAAACACTGATGGCGAGTTGTCCGATCTTCCGTCCGTCTTTACCTTACCATGTTGTTGATATTAATGAAAGCTCGGACGAGTTCGAAAACCAGCCAGTTTGTATCAGTAACTTCGGAGTTATGGCCCTTGATTTAGTTAAAATTGCCATATTTTGCCTTGTTAACACGATACTAAGGGCCTTAATTGTTCATCCGATCTTTACCAAACTCTACCAGCTTGCTGATGTCAATGATAGCTCGAACGAGTTCGAAAACCAGCCAGTTCGGACCAGTAACATCGGAGTTATGGCCCTTGATTTAGTTAAAATTGTTATATTTTGCCCCGTTAACACGATAGGGCCTTCATTTTTCACCCGATCTGTACCAAACTACCAGGTTGTTGATATCAGTGAAAGCTTGGACAAGTTCGAAAACCGGCTAGATCGGATCATCTATACCGGAGTTGTGGCCCTTGTCTTATGAAAGATGCTACAATTTGAATTCGTTAACAAGATAGGGCCTTCATTTTTCATCTGATCTTTTTCAAACATTACCGGATTGTTGATATCAATTTAAGCTCGGACGAGTTTGAAAACCAGCCAGTTCGGACTAGTAACATATGAGTTATGGCCCTTGATTTAGTTAAAATTGCTATATTTTGCCTCGTTAACATGATATAATAGTTACTTAATTTTTCACCCGATCTTTACCAGATTGTTACTATCAATGAAAGATTAGACAAGTTTGAAAATCAACCAAATCGGATTAGTAACACCGGAGTTATGGCCCTTGATTTAGTTCAAAATGCTGTGTTTTGCCTCATTAAGATGATGGGACCTTCATTTAGCCGGATTTCAACGAAATTTGGTATTGAGTACCAAGCCTAATTATACATATCGTCACCGTCACAAGCGCTTGGTTGAACTACTGTCTGGCGACTGTTGAACACTATTGCTATTGAACTGTTTTACGGGTCGTTAGTAAGGTGACAAAGTATTTTAGCTAGGGTTTTGAAGTTGCTCGTACGAGAAGCTGCAGCCTACGCTAGTTTTAAACTTCCTTCTCTCGTACTGTACTTCGTCTGACCGCTCTACACACCAATGTCCCAACCGCTTCTATTCACCTTTTCTGGGAAACTCAGTGCTTCGGAGACCACTTGGGATGGAACCTCGCTGATATGTAGACCTTCTGACTTCTACACTGATATCATCAGTTCATGTATACCAGTGTCCCAGCAAACTCACTCCCTGTCAGTGAAACGCAATGCTTCGAAAGACAACGCGAGAAAGAAGCCACTGAGACCTGCCAGTGAAAATAATTTGTTTCAACAATATAATTCATTGTCTGCTGAGATAGTCGGCACACACATTTTCCGACCCTTTAATCGCCTCTATTTTAAAGGTATCGTTTTGCAGGAATAGTGCCCAGCGCATTATCCTGCCAGTCTCAATCTTACACCTCTGAATGTAATAAGATAATGGGGCATGGTCAGTTTGTATTATAAACTGCATGACTACCGTAAGGTATTTTTGGAATTTCTTTATTCCAAACACCCCCGTGTGGTTGCCGGGGTAGAATACAACCACTGCAAACACACCGTCACATGCAGAGGGGTAGGACGCCCTGCCCCCCCCCCCCCCCCCCCCCCACACACACCCATTCATATTGTAATTTTTTGTTCATGCTCATTAAAGGTCTTCATCATGACCCCTGCATTGTTTCAGGTGCCATCTCGCTCACATCATTAAGAGCAGTTGCAGAAAAACAATAAACGTGGCTCCAGCGTAAATGGAGTGTCTACAATAGAATTTGCAGCAACTCTGCAGTTAGGGCTAGAAGGTCCTAGGCCCATTCACCATATTTTATCTCGATGTACATGGCGGATGAGCCTGGCATGTTCATGCCTGTTAGGCGCCATATAACCTTTCATGTGTTGGTGCGCCTTAAAACACAATTCAATTCAATTATTCCAAACATTATTCCGAGACATTCTCTTTCTAACACGGAATAGTTTCTTTCCCTTTGCAATAGATTTTTGCTGGAATATGCAATTGGGAATGTTCCATCGTCAAACTTCTGTAACAGAGCAGCCCCCAATGCCTGAGTCTGAGGCATCACTCTGTAGCACAAATGTCCTGGCGAAGTCTGGTAACTGCAGGATTTGGGGCTTGTGTTAGTTGTTCCTTTAACGCTTTGAACGACCGCTCGTTTGCAGGACCCCATTCTACTTTATTTGGGCAACCTTTCTTTGTCAAGTCGCTATCCAGCTGGCTTGCGGAACGTCGGTGGTTCTACCCAGGTGCCCGCCCGTGCACGAAAATTGCCCGGAGGGGCACCTGGGGCCTTCCTCCACCAGTGGAAGCTGGAAAGTCGCCATATGACCTTAGCTGTTGGTGTGACTATAAAATCCAATTCAATCAATCAATTTGTCAAGTCCGTGAGAGGCGCTGCAACTTCAGCGAAAGACGGGATACACTTCCTGTAGTATCTAGCTAGTCCCAAAAAGGCTCTGACCTGTTTCTTGCTCTTAGGTCGTTCAGCGTTCCTAATCCTATCTCCAACTTAGCTTCTTCCATTCGAACTATGCCAATTCCAACGATATGACCTGTGAACCCTATGTTGTCGTAATCAATCATGCACTTTGATGGTCGCACAGTTAAGCCAGCAAGTCTTATGCGGGTAAACGAGTCCCTCAACATACAAAGGTGTTCATTCCATGTAACTGTATGTCGGAGAATGTCATCGACGTAATTATCGGCATGCTGGCACCCATCCTACAGTTTTCTCATCATTCTATTGAATGTCGCTCTAGAGTTCACCATCCCAAACTGATAGCTTCCACTTGTTGAAAAAGCCGTAAGATGGCGTGACTTCTCTTCAACTGGGATTTGCCATTATCCCTTGCTCACATCTATCTTTGTGTAGAACTGGTCTGCATGGAGCGTTGACAATATGTCATCTACATTGCCTACTTTTCTGTGTCGAACTTTGTGACAGCATATCAGTGCAGAAACTGTTGGTATTGTCCTTCTTCACCATAACTATTGGTGAGTTATATTCTGAAACGGCTGGTTCGATGACTCCAGCGTCCAGCATTCATATAGCATTGACTTCAGTATCAACATCCGCCCTCTTTGCATATGGGATGGGATACTGTTTAACCCTGATCGGATCTTTGATCGCCAGATCTATTTTGTGCTCAACCAGAGATGTGTTTCCAGGGGAGTCTGTAAATATATCGTTGAACTCTTTCAGCAACTGTTGAACGTGTTCCTTTTGTTCATGTAAGAGTTCATCATTTATCTGGACATCTCGGTAGGGTTTCGTTTCCAGGTATGTTTACCAACTCTTATAAGCTTTTATCATCGACTACCCCGACCTCCTCATTGTCATCGGATCTATCACGGCAACACTGGCTGACACTATGTTTTGAGCCTCATCTTTGCTCTCGCGTTCCTCATATTTCTTAAGAAGATTAATATGGTAGGTTGCAACTTTTCTTCCAACGTGTACTCTGTAGTCCATTTTGTTCACCACTTCGACAACTTGAAATGGACCCTTCCATTGAAACATAGGCTTGCTATGGTCAGTCGGCAATAGCACTGACATTTTGTCACCAACTTAGAGGTGTCTCAGTTTGGCTGATTTGTCGTAATGATGCTTTTATATGCCTTTAACTTCAAACAAACTTTCTCTGGCCACCTCCATGTCTCCTCTCGTCTCAGGTGTCTTTCCCTCAGTCCATAGTTCCTTAATTAAGAACTTGCATTGGCCCTCTTACAGTTTTACCATAGAGCAGTTCAAATGGTGAGAACCCTGTACTTGCCTGTGGCACTTCTCTATAAGCGAACAAGGCGGCTGGAAAATACCTGTTCCAATATTGTGGCTTCTCTTGGCACATTTTCTTTAACATGCTCTTCAGCACGCCGTTCATTCTTTCACATAACCCATTGCACTTGGGGTTATATGGTGTGAAGAGCTGTTTCACCGACACCAGATGACTAGGTCTGTAAACTGTGTTCCCCTGTCCTCAGATTTCGGCCGGGAACCCAACTCTTGCAAATATATCTAATAACGCTTCAGCCATTTTTCAGTTTCAATCCTGGGAAGAGCTACTGCGTCTGGATACCGGGTCGCATAGTCTACGACCGTCAATATATTCTGACACCGGCTTGATCGGGCCGATAGCTAGTAATGCCTGACATCGCTAGTAATGCCTGGATAATGGAAACTGATCATGATTCTATCTCCTATTTTCTTTGCAGACAAGTGTCCACCAACAATCGATTCATGGGCCAGCTCCATCCCCCGTTTTCGAAAACGTGTTGGCACGACAATTTGCTTTGTCTCCGACGTGCTTGAGCCTCTTCTCTGCTCAAACATCCTGTACAGGACACCTTTCCTGATTTCGTATCTAAATGTGTTCCCTCCTGAAGAACTCATTAACTTATTTTCATCTGCATAAGACCATAACTTGGCCAGTGCCTTATCATCTTTTTGAGCCGCTTTCAACCCCTCTATATTATTGTCGTTATCTGCAGCTGGAGTTGAAACGTTCAATGCTTTGATGGGCTTCTTATCCCGCACCGCTTGTGCTCTGCTCTGCAGCGGATACTTTCTTAGATCCAGTCCAGATTGCATCTGGCCTGTCTCGAGCCCCATTGCTGTTACCAATCACCAGGTCACATATCAATGACGTTGGCACCATTGCTTCGAGTTCGCCTTGATAGTATGGTGTATCAACAATTATCCTTGCTGCTGATCCGTCTATCGTGATCAAGACATACTTTTTGTCCAATAACTGATCATCCCGAACTAAATCTCGTCTTACAGCTGCAAGTTCACATCCCATATCTCATAATACTTTCACCTCTCTATCCCCAACATAGCCTTTCTTTATTTCCAAAATACGTTCACCTTCTAGTGACTCGATGGTGCACAGCCACGAGATAAGTGGCACTGACTCTCCATTTGCAAGTTTAAGTTGTCCATCCTGAATATCGTCTTGAAAAGAAACAGACATGAACATTGCTGAAACCTTATCTCCATAAGCTGCACCACCGGCCTTTTTCATGTTATCATATTTACATTCCCTAGCTATGTGACCTTCTCTGCGACATATGAAACATATCTTCTTTCTGTATGCAATCTTTGAAGGTGGTGGTGATTGACTGTTAGATTGTACGGGTTTTGGGCTAAACTCTTGTTTGGAACAATGTTGTTTCATGCTCTTATTTGAAGTGATCGATCAACCATGCGCCTCGATGTACCGATCAATAAATACTAATATTTTGATTGCATGTAAACATATAAACATAACACATTACATACACACTTAGCATCTCTCCAATTGTTCTCCAATGACGATATCATGTAAAAAGTTTATAAATTTAGGAAGGTCTTTGATTTTCCAATTGGTCGCTGACTTCAGCGTGTGGTTCAAACTTTTTGAGTTAGTATAGTCCAGTTTGCGTATTTCGGCTGGCTCAATAATGTGGGTCGCTAAAACCGGTACTATTTTATTGTCGAAATAGTGTCTGAATATTTTTTCTCCACAACTGGCGTCTTTCGTGTCTATCAATGTCTGTAACCGTTCTAATCGCGAATTGTACGTGTCGATTCGTTAGCTTCAACTAACTAGGTCCATAAATGTTATTTAGTATTAATTGTCGTTCTATGACCGGGTAACCTATTAGTGTTTTCCTTTAAGTGCCTTATGCAATTTATCAACGATACTTAATTAAACTAATCCTATAATTAACATGAACGTATGCAATGAATATGATTCTAAATTTAAAGAAAATTAAGTAATGGGAAGCTATACAGTTTTAATTCTTGATTGTATGAGTCCTTTTCGTATACGGAAACTCCTTAGTATTGTTAAAAAAAAAAAATATGAAAACAATAACAACACTAATAACAATACCGTTTGATTGATCTTATTCTATTACTACAAACGTATTATATAAATATTATTCTAAATTATAGAAAAGAAATAATAATGTAAAGCTTTAAATATTGATTTTACGCGGATTTAGCTCATTTTCGTACGGTATTTCAAGTCAATACGCATGATTAGGTATTGAAAAAATAAATAAAAAATTAAAGTTTGATACAATTTTATTTTTTTTACTCCAAATATATTCTATTATTACAATTCTAAATTAAATAAATACATAAGCTTTTTATATTGATTATATCAGTCCTTTTCGTACGCGTTAACTCCTTTTCGTAAGGTGATTCATTGAGACAAAACACATAAGTATTCTAAATTCATGATTATTTTTCATATAAAGCTATGCATATGGATATTACGTTACGAGTCCTTTTCCTACGCGATAACTCCTTTTTGTAAGATGTTTCAGAGAGACAAAACACGTAAGTATTTTTAAAAAAAGGAAAGGTTGATTACATTTTTTGTTCACTACAAACATATTCTACTAGTCCGTTTCTAAATTCATAATTATTTTTCATATAAAGCTATACGTATTGCTTTTATGACTCCTCGTGTGTATCACGGCGCTTCAGTATGTTCAAAATCTTGACATTCTGTTAGCCGGAAGGCAACGGCACAGAAAATAGTGCACTACGTTGCTATGTAAACAATATGGCCACTAGCCACACGTGTTGATGTATAATTTGCGTTGGGTGTTTGTTTTTTCAATTTGTCACTGCTTTTATATAAATAAACTATTGATGGAGCAATCGGCTGAATAACATTGCAACATTTGATTTTGAATGTAAATTTGTTTTGGTGGGAATCTAAGGCGTGAAGACGTAACCAATATGGAAACCTGCGTATTACTTTGAGTAATGCAATCGTGAACGCTCGGACAATCCCGTCATTCTTCGGGATTCCGCCTCATGTGTATCACGGCGCTTCGGTATGACATTTTGATCGCCGGAAGGTAACGGCACAAAAAATAGTGCACTATTATGTAAACAATATGGCCGCTAGCCACGCGTGTTGATGTATAATTGCAATCTCTACCCAGAGTACACTCGTTCCTAAATGTGAGTGCAAGGAACGATAACTCTGCGTGGAGATTGGTATAATTTGCGTTGAGTGTTTGTTTTCTACAACGCAGATGAAGGTTTTATCACTGCTTTCATGTAAATAAACTATTGATGGAGCAATCGGCTGCATTTGGATGATAAAAATGATTTTGAATGCAAATTTGTTTTGGCGGGAATCTAAGGCGCGATGACGTAACCAATATGGAAACCCTTGTATTACATTCGAGTAATGCTGCGAAGTGGTGTACGAGATGTTGCGAATGTCGAGTAATGCGCGAAGCAGCGTGCCAGATGTTGCGAAGCAGTGTACGAGATGTTGCGAAAGAAGCAGTGTACGAGATGTTGCGAAAGACGCATAAAGTAATGACGTCTAAAATTCGGGTGATGCTATTCCTCATAATCATTAATAAAATTGTTGGAAGAAAAGAATAGTTTCATTAAGTCCTGAATATTGGTTTCAAGTTGAAGCTCTTGGTGTCTACTAATATATAATATAAAGTAAAAGGTATTTATTGTTAAAACCGTAAAAAAAAAAACGTGAATGTTTTACAAAATAATGTATGAACAACCATATTTATTTTTCTCTCAGGATTTGACTCTCAAGTGGGCCACAATTATTTGAAGGCCAAGAAGTTGCCCGACATGCTAGGGGTGTCCGGAGGTATTCCAGTTACATATATAAAACAGTGTTGGCTTGTAACCGTGGTAATAACATGAACTATGACCATAGACCCTATATTCTCTGCTACTTTGACTACTTGTGGTCAGTTTTTAAGACATGTCATTGTTTTCCCAATTCCTTTTCTTCCTGACGAGCTTTCAGGGCTTTGCTCGTAATGGATTTGGCTTGTTGCAGTAATTTCTGACTAGGCTTCCATTCATAGCATTCTAGGTCAGAGGTTTTGAACATGTTCCGCTTGCTTGCTGTCCTTAATTCTGCACAGAACATTGTTGTGCTTCCCTTTCATTACAGATAAATATGTAATGCACTGCTCCCATATTTCCATAACCTTATCCTGCATAACTCTGTCAAACCAGGGAGTGAGTAAGTATACTTACTCCCTGATCAAACGTTTCAAATGCAGATGCTGTATCCCAAATGTGTCTAATCAAAATAATCAAACCCGGATATGAAATGAAACCTCTTTATCATTACTGCCATTGGCAATGGCCATACGACTGCGATTTACCCTTCTGCAGTAACAATACACACATTCTTCAACACTCGTAGACGCAATGTGTGTAGTTCGTGTACGTCTAGAGCAAAACATTTTGCAGAAAAGGGGACCAGCATGATTACTAATTGACTAGGAAGTTATATTCTACCACAAATTAATAGCATTACATATTTGGAAGTGGGTGTCGCTAAACTTTCATTTATTATTGACACTAAATACATTTAAATTAATTATTAGGATTATATATTTTGAGGTGGGACAGTGGCTAACCTTTGTTTTACCTACCTTAAAATCATTTTATGGTGGGTGAGACAATGATTGATTCATTATCACTATTGAATACAATATTTGGAGGTGGGTGACATTACAGTCGATAATTACCTTTTATTTATTATTAATATTATATATAAAGTAATTTAAGATAAATTAATATTGCAAGGTGGGTGACATGATAGTCACTAACCTTTTCATTAACAAAACATCAGTCAGACATGAAACATCCTACACACTGTTAAAATACTGGAATAAAGACAAAGGCAAACTGGACCTAGATACACATGATGGCAAGTTGCACTGATTGTTAATGTAATTGCATCCAGTTTGAATGCGTATGACTATCACGTTCAATTTAATTGAAATTTGAGATCCAGAGACTTGAAATCACCCACACACTATTTATCAGGTTGCACTAGTGTAATAAGTATGCAAATGCAAGTCACTCTAGCGCCTCCATTTTTCATCTGATCTTTTCCAACCTTAACAGATTATTAATATCAATAAAAGCTCGGACGAGTTAAAAAAAAAACAGCCATATCGGACGAGTAACACCGGAGTTATTGCCCTTGAATTAACAAAGAATACTATATTTTGTCTTGTCAACATTCTAGCGCCTCCATTTTTCATCCGATCTTTACCAAACTTTATCGGTTTATTAATATAAATGAAAGATCGAACGAGTTCGAAAACCAGCCATATTGGACCTGTAACACCGAAGTTATTGCCCTTCAAATAACGAAAATTGCTATATTTTTGTCTTGTTAACACTAGCGAATCCATTTTTCATCCGATTGTTACCAATCTTTACCAGATTATTATTTATCAATGAAAGTTCGGACGAGTTCGAAAACCAGCTATATAGGATCAGTAATACCGGAGTTATTGCCCTTGAATTAATGAATATTGCTATATCTTGTCTTGTCAACACTCTAGAGCCTCTATTTTACATTCGATATTTACCAAACTTTACCAGATTATTCATATCAAAGATCGAACGAAATTGAAAACCAGCCAGGTCGGACCAGTAACACCGGAGTTATTGCCTTGAATTAATGAAAATTCCTATATTTGTGTCTTGTCCACACTCTAGCCCCTTGATTTTTCATCCGAACTTTACGAAACTTTACCAGATTATTAATATCAATGAAATCTCGGACGATTTGAAAACCAGTTAGATCGAGCCAGTAACACCGCAGTTATTGCCCTTTAATTAACGAAATTTGCTAAAAAAAAAAAATGTCAAAACTCTAGCGCCTCAATTTTTTATCCGATCTTTTCTAAACTTTAACAGATTATTAATATTAATGAAAGCTAGGATGAGTTCGAAAACCAGCTATATGGAACTAACACCGCAGTTATTGCCCTTCAATTAACGAAATTTGCTATATTTTGTCTTGTCAACATTTTAGCGCCTCCACTTTTCATTCGATCTCTACCAAACTTTAACAGATTATTAATATCAATTAAAGATCAAACGAGTTTGAAAACCAGCCAAATCGGAACAGTAACACCGGAGTTATTCCTCTTGAATTAACGAAAATGCTATATCTTTCTCTTATCAACTCTCTAGTGCCTCCATTTTTCATCCGATCTTTACCAGATTATTAATATCAATGAAAGCTCGGACGAGCTCGAAAACCAGCCAGATCATACTAGTAATACCGGAGTTATTGCCCTTGAATAAAAGAAATTTGCTATATTTTGTCTTGTCAACACTCTAGCGCCTCCATTTTTCATTCGATTTTACCAATCTTTGCCAGATTCTTAATATCAATGAAAGATCGGACGAGCTCGAAAACCAGCCACATCGGACAGGTAACACCAGAGTTATTGCTCTTGCATTTAGGAAAATTGATATAAGCTGTCTTGTCAACACTAGCGCTTCCATTTTTCATTCGATCGTTACCAGACTTTACCAGATTATTAATATCAATGTAAGCTCGGATGAGTTTGAAAACCAGTCAGATCGGACCAGTAACACCGGATTATTATCCTTGAATTAACGAAATTTGCTTTATTTTGTTTTGTAAACAATTTAGCGCCTCCATTTTTAATCCGAACTTTACCATATTATTAATATCAATGAAAGCTCGGACGAGTTCGAAAACCAGCCAGTTCGTACCAGTAACACCGGAGTTATTGCCCTTGAATAAACAAAATGTGTTATTATATGTTGTCTTTTCAACACTCTATGCCTCCATTTTTCACGAGATATTTACCAAACTTTACCAGATTATTAATATCAAGGAATGCTCGGAAGATTCCGAAAACCAGCCATATCGGACAAGTAACACTGGAGATATTGCCCTTGAATTAACGATAATTGCTATATGTTGTCTTGTCAACATTCTAGCGCCTCCATTTTCATCCGATCTTTACCAAACTTTATCAGATTATTAATATCAATGAAAGCTCGGACGCGTGCGAAAATCAGCAAGATCAGACCCGTAACATCGGAGTTATTGCCACTGAATTAACGAAAAATGCTATATTGTGTCTTGTCAAGAATCTGGTGCCTTCATTTTTCATGAGAACTTTACCAAACTTTACCAGATTATTAATATCAAGAAAACTCGGACGAGTTCGAAAACCAGCCAGATCGGACCAGTAACATCGGAGTTATTGCCCTTGAATTAATGAAAATTGCTATATTGTGTCTTGTCAACACTCTAGCGCCTCTGTTTTTCATCGGATTGTTACCATACTTTTCCAGATTATTTATATAAATAAAAGCTCGTTCGGGTTTGAAAACCAGCCAGATCGGACATCGGAGTTATTGCCCTTGAATGAACGAAAATTGCTATATTTTGTCTATCTTATATATCTATCTATCCAGCTATATATCCTGCATCACCCATTTTGGTACAATTGTCCGTCGTCCGTTAACTTTTCTTCAAACGACTTCTCCTCAGAAACCTCAGAAACCGCTTGGCCAATTTTGACCAAACTTCACATGGATGAACCTTAGATGAATGCTTTTCAGATTTGTTAAAATTAGGTCAGCGCTACATCCGAGACCCTTTTCGTACACCTGATTCCGACCCATATTAGCCAGTATTCCGTACGCCGGGTTGTGGTACGCCGTACGCCGACATCGCAGTTTTTCATACGCGGAAGCCGTATTTTTCTCAAAAAAAATATTTTTCCATCCAAAAAATTAAAAAAATGCCAATTTATGTCTCAGATTGCTGGAAATGCCATTTCAGAGCACCTAGGTTTCAAAATGTTCCGGGGGGAGGGGGGAGGGGGGATGCCCCCGGACCCCCCTAAAGAGCTCGGGCCCTGCGGGCCCTCGGGCTCTGCGCGGCCTCGCATGGTTCAAATAGTATTCCAGATGCCAACCCTCTGTTAGGGAGTATTGCAGATGCCATGCCCAAAAAAAGGCAGTTCTCCAGATGCCAGGGGTGGGGGTGGGGTGGGGGGGTGTGGGGGGGGGGGTCGGTACCCTCCTCTATTTTGCATCCTACCTTTACCCAAACTTTGCCAGATTGTTGATATTGATGAAAAGCTCCGTAGGTTCGGAAAACAGCCAGATCGGACCAGGTATTTACCCGTTTAATGAGTATGATGCATATAGATATATAGGCTAGCATGCACACTTCCAGTTTTCCAGACAGTTTAAAACCGACCCAAGTTTTAGTAGCCACCATATTTTAGCACCCAAATTAGGGGTAATATCATATTTCGATAGAGTGTATTCTACATTGTTAACTCAATCGATCCGACGTTAAATATATCTGTTAAGAAAGTACCGAACATTTTACAAAATAAAGAAGTTACGATCCTGGACTTCGGATACTTTTTTTATGACTATGAAAATAGGAGGGGGTCGACAAATAAACCTGTCCGGCATAGTAACGATGACGTCACAGGTACACTAATGGTGGCTCTCGGTTTTTTGTGAGTTGAAAGTGAATTCATACGAGTGGAGTAAGTGCATGATAGTTTTACACAATCAGAATTTCGACGTTTTTGGACATCATGATTCGTTTCGACCAACGAAACATTGGTAAGCTTGGTGTACATTATGTATCTGTATCGCAAATCTACGCAAATTGTAATTTGCGACTAAATTGAATGGTGTTTATTTGAATTAATACCTGTAGAATACCTGTAGAATCTTCAAGGGCTCTGTCGTAAGGACTACGTCCTTTTAAAACCCCTCTTGATGTAGCAGATATATAGCAAGACAACTATCATATTTATATTAGGTTTAGAATTTTGGTGCAAATTTTAAAAAGTTCGGCTGTGTGTAACTGTCACTTTAACAGTCTATATTTTGTTACAACTGCTATTGTCCATTTTTCCAATGGCGATCAAACATGATTTTAAACTTTTCCACATCTTTTGCCTGCACAACATCCTGTGGCAACTGGTTCCACATACTGACGACTCTTGAGGAAAACTGGTGTAGTGTGAAGGTAGTTCTGCACCTTGGCTTCTCGAGTTTGAGGGAATGGCCTCTGGTCACTGAACCTGACAACTTGAAAAACTGTTCATGTTTGCACTTGTCGAAATTTCGGAGTATCTTAAAGGTCTGTATTGCATCAGCCCTTAATCTTCTGTAGCTAAGAGAGGGTAATTTCAGATTTGCCAATCTTTCGGTGTATGGAAGATCTTTCAGACATGGCACTAGTTTGGTTGCTCTCATCTGCAGTCTTTCAATAGATTCAATATCCTTTTTAAAGTATGGATGACCTTACACTTGTCGATATTGAAAGAGTGGTTCCATTCCTCCGCCCACTGGGATAAATTATCGATATCTTCTTGCAGTATAGCTGAATTATTCGTTGTGGCATATAACTTAGTGTCGTCTGCAAAAATCTTCACGGCGCTGTTGACAATCTCTGGTATATCATTCACATACAAAAGAAACATGATCGGCCCAAGAACACTTCCACTTAATATGTGTCTGTTTCATGTAACATGGCGTTCTATTTCTATGGCATCGCGGTACTTAAATAGTTTGTTTGTGACACTACTATTATTGGATTATATGCGGAATTAAACAGTTGAAAAGGCCTACGAATTGTTTTACTTCTACTGGTCGACTCGGTGGTCACTTTTCATCTGACTCAGTATGTAAACATAAACTAATTTTTCAGACACATCTTGACAATTTTTAGTCTACTTTCCTAATAAAGGGTTTTAAATAAAGGGTCATCCCTGTGTAATGATAATTGTTTGTGCGATATTACATAGCCATACACTAACACTGTCAAACACTTTGAACAATCTTTCATTCCTATTCATCACTTTCACATCCGGTCAACTTCAGGTAGGTTGAGATATTCAGTAGGTGAAAATAAAGGGGTTTACTCAGACTTTATCCTCAATCTCTATATATGAAAAATGAAAATATTAGACCATGATTTAAATTAAATGTATCCATATTGGTGTTTTAAAATCAGACAACACCAAAAGAAGATACATAGATGTACATAAAAAATAAAGCTTTTAATATCATTATCACTACAAACTAGTTTTATAAAGGGCTAAAGTCAGTTGAGCACCAACGATAAACACCGAGTTTACCCCCTACCAGAATGTGGAGGTATTTTATTTTATTGATCACTGATTGGTCAAATTATTTTGATGATGTCATGTGAAAGTTATGAATCACAATGGTGTGTACTGGTATCTGAGTGAGTGACCTCAATGCCCCATGAACCGCCTAGCAAAATGTGTCTTTTCCATTCACTTTAAATATGCACTAGTGACCGGATGTGAAAGTTATGAATTAACTTATAACAAGATGTTAGTCAATGTAAACTAAATAGCGATGTGACTGCATGAAGAAATTTAATCAGTTAATGGAATATAGATAATACTTATAATTACCTTTAATATTTAATACTCACAGTTTTTAAAGACCGGACCAGAACTTTTGAAATGGGCATTCCTCCAGCATTGAACCAGAAAATCAATGTATATAATTTAAAAAAAGAAGAGAATTAATAATTGAAGCCTTAGTACCATGAAGTTTGTCTTTAAAATTATTCCAGACTTCTCTTCATCATAACGAAAACAGGTTTTGTACCGTCATGTACCGTATTTCCCCTATTAGTACTGAAGTGCCTTCCCTAATAGAAGCGCCCCACCTGTTTTAAGAAACCTCGTACCTTCTTCAAAAGTCCAAAAGTTCCTAAAAAAACAAAAAAAATCTTCTTTACTGCTAATGGAATTGATTAGGCCAAACAAAATGAATACTCTGTTTCCGCTAACCCGACCGACCCTATTTTTTTCCGCCGACCCTACAGTTTTTTTCACCGTTTTTGTAATAAAAAATATGTTCGATCGTTTTTGCTCTTTTCTATTCCTTTCCGCATAATATAAGTCTATCCGGTAATTAGTCATCCCGATTCTTGAAACGCATACAGAGTCAATAAAGCGTCTACCGATGCAGGTGTCCTTACGGTGACAATGTTTTTTGGAAAAATTCGTTGTGATATCTAGATTGTCCCTAATTTTAACGACATGACAGTTTGTCCCTAATTTTAACGACATGGCAGCAAGTTTACTGCTGGTTACGTTTGATAAATGCAAACATTTTCCTGGATTGAAAAAACTGTATCCAGTTAAAAATTCAAGCAAAATAATTGATTTTTTTCGGAATATAACGGCGAAAATTTCGAAAAATCTGGCCCTACTTCCACTGTTTCTGGGTCCACTCATGTAAACACAGATGAAAAGTCAGCAAATACCTCGCTCGACACAAATTTATGTGTAGGAGAACCTGCCAGTTTTGGCATCAAGTCGCTCTACCATTGTTCTAATTAAGGCTGGAGAGAACAATCAAGTATTTACTGGATAGACAAGTTGATTTTGCTATATTAATTAAATTCATAATAATCATCTTCAAACTTACAGTTTGGTGAAAATGTAACACATGTATGCAGTAAGTTTTTTAACTCTTGTTTAATACTCAGTTCTGGCCCCAACATCACGAAACAACTCAACTGTTCAACTCAGACTCAACTTGTCTTTGACATTACAGTTCTGAGTTAATATTGTATTGGATCATTTTAATTTTGTTGGAAATCATTGTATATAGATCTTTTACTGATATTGTGAAAAGTTATTGCGAAAATCTACAGTTGCTTGCAAAATAATGAAGAAAATATATTTGAGTCGGATCTGAAATATTTGAGTTCATCTCAAATTCATTTTCTTAAATCTTGGTAAAATAAATCATATTTATAGAGTAACAATTTGAGTACTTGAGTTAAAAGATAACAAACTCTACTAATTTTCTATATATTAATGTAAAAGAATATCTATTATTTCGGTTACTATTTGATAAAGACATTTTGAGTCATTAAAATCTCAACTTGAGTTTATTTGTGATACTGGGGCCTGATCTAGCTCATTTAATATTGAACTCGTTCGAGATGTTTTTAATATATATGGATTTTTTTTTAATATTTTGATGTTTTATATTTTAGGGTGAAATAAAGAGACAACAATTCTTTTTTAAACTTGTATATATTCATTTATTCAATAAAGTATGTTTTAATACAACATATATTGAAATACAATGATATTACGTAGAAAAGGTAACCTATAAATTGCTACTATTTTATATCGTGTAGAAAAAAAAAAGAAAAAAGAAAAAAAAAAGTTGTGCCTACCTACCTACCCTATTTTTTTTCAAGACGTTAGCGGAAACGAAGTATTCATTTTGTTTGGCCTTACAGGAGTTTTTTTTACTATGACACCAGTATGGTCTAGACTATGATATAAACCTTAAAGCTCAATGATCGTCAATACAAATTACCGCTTTTATTTATCTCCTTTCCTTTAATTTACTATTTAGTTATCTTTTATTTTTAATTCATACGCATCTCAGTGGCCGAATGGTTAACGACGTTGCATTGTAAACCTTCGCCTCTCACCGCTGCGTGTTCGAATACCGCTGGGAGATCGACTTGTATGTGAGGAAGTGTCGATTCTTACGGATGGCAGGAGATGTACAGTACTGGTTCTAATCAGGAAAAGCGGGTGGTCTGCCTCAACCACAAAAAATCGACCATCATATATAACCTTACATGTGTTGACATCATACAAACAAACAAACAAACAATAATTCATACGTAACCAACGCGTGTTGTAATCGTCAAGTTCTACGGAAATGTGTATCATACAGACAGTCTTCGTCGTAACCGGCTAGCCCGAAGTCCGAGGCAAGTAGCTTCGATTTCGGGCAAGCAGAAATTACCATCTGCTTGCCCGATTGGGCAAGTATGATTTTTCAGTGGAATATATTGTTATAATAAATAAAATAAAATGAAATCATTTAAAACCTCGAAATGTCCGCATTTTATTGTAAATAAATGAGTGGGGTTTTCCAAACGTATTTTTATCAGCCCCAACCTATTTATATAGAGGCCAATTGGAACACCTCGGCGATTTACCCCAAATTCACTGTTTATGATCGAATAAAAGAAACAATACTAACAAAATGTGTTTTCTTCTTGTTCCTTAGAAAATACTATATAAAAATCATGCAAGTTAAAAAGCTTTCGGGCAAGTGGTTTTGCTAGTTTGCTGCGAAAAAATTAGCGTGAAGACTGTACAGATACAGAGTGATGACAGTGATATACTCAGTATACATGTACAGTCGGGTTTAGAATTAGTAAATACCGGTGTCATAGTAAAAGATTGCCGAACATTAATTCTATTTAGGAACAGTCGGGAAAGGAGGGGAAAGATATTGAAAATTTGAACCATAATAAGAGCACCCCTTTGCACTTTGAATAGCGCCCCGGTGCTACTATTAGGGGAAATACGGTATAACTTATTCTGAAAATATATTTTAAATCTTTTTTATTAATTTATAAATTTTATTAATCAGATTGCCACAGATAGTGTAACACCCTAAACCAGTTTCACCCTCACTGAAACAGCGTTATGAAGTCCAAGAAATCACATTAATGCTAGATGGTTCAAGTTATAACAGCATGAAACAAAACTCGGTTGCTGGGATCTATTTGGATTTATTAAATATAAGCTCAGGGTCTCCCACAATTTTTTTTTAAGGGATGGGGGAAATTAAATTTGTTTGTCATGGGGTGGGTGTGGGAGGGAGTAACATACCATTTGAGTGACCGTCCAATATTTTTACGGATCATGATTTATTTCGATGCAATTTGAAGTATATTTCAACTGTAAATGAAAGGATTTTTAAGAAGTATAGCCTACAAGGAGCAATTTATAGACATGTAGGTATAATGTATCTTGGCAGTTTATTGGTGTTTTTACGGGATAGGGCAGAGAGATCAAAGGATAGGGGGTTAATTAAGGAATATGCTCTTAAATGGCCTGTGAAAGACGTTGTAGACCCTGAAGATGAATTTATTAAAAATAAGCTTTTAGAGAAAAAATATCATATGATGTACGTGGTGATCAAGAAATGAGGAAAAAATCAAAGTAAAGACAATTTTGTTGTATGTTGTTGTATGAAGAATTTGAACTTCCCAGTAAAAACTAACATGGATTGGTTTTAATTAACTTAACTGGATTTTACTTGACAACAGCAACATACCCATGTAATATGATTTAATGCGTAATTATGCATGTGTATTCATGGAGAACATGGCAGAATTTTAAGGTAAACATCTCCCCCACAGTGCCAAACCTTGTCTGTATTTGTCAATAATCTAGTACTTAAATAACTATCAGTGTACTGTAGTATTTATATTACATAGTCTTATTATTAATCAGATATGGGTCACACTTCTGTGAATAGATACACCTAGGGATATTAAACAGAAAATACAATGCATTATAATTATAACAATCTGATATACCAGCATAAACATATCAACAATTCTGTGAATGGTCCATATGAATTGATACACCTATCATTACAGACAATACCAATGTTAACAGATCAACAATATGGTTCTCACGATACAGTTAAAGGCAGAGTGTGCTTGTTAAAACGTAAATGAGACAAACAGTTGACAAAGTTAGTATTTGGAATCCTTACAACTTAATAAGAAAATTACGCAATTCTAAAATTAAATTTGACTTACGCCAAATAATATGAGTTTTTTTACAGTGTTGAGTTCAATACTGAATTCTATTGGACGAGTACCCAACAGACAAAATCCATATTTGGATGAGGCGAACATGATGTTTCCGTAATGGAGCTGTTAGAGTTATCTTCCTTTAACACCAAATATGACTTGTCGAATCCAAATATGGATCACGTGATTCTGCAGTACAAATATGGATCACGTGATATGGAATGTGGAGTATGGAATGCAGGTGTGTATGTATTAAAGCCACTGTCTTCAGTACAATAGTGAAAATATTGGATTGTCACATGGTTAAAAAGACTGAAAGAGATTGGCTAGAGGTGTGAAATAAATATTTTTAATACCCAAGTGTGTAAACTGATGTACTATTACGCTGTATTCTCTATTAAATGTTGCACTAAGCATAACACAGGCAGTGTGCTGAGCCAACTGGTTTATTTATAGAAAATAAAAGGTTTGCATACATGTAAAAAAGGTAATTTTCAACTTAGTTGTTTCAACGCCTACATCCGATGATTTCATGCAAATTATACTTGACACAACGTCTTCATCAACGTCTTCATCTTAAGGTTGAAAATAAACAAACTGCAGCTTTGATTTTGAAATAATGTACATTTTACAGTTAAATCGTCAGCAATAATTCATACAAATGTTCTGAAAACAAATAATTGTTCAGAATAATAGTGAATGATTTAACACTGTGGCCTCATAATGCATCATTATATATTTTTCTCTCAGACTCTTGCTACTTTGCTACTCATTTCATTCTGCTGAAACTTGTAAATATCACGGAAGACAAAAGCAGTATCTTGGAACAGCTTTGAATTGATATTTACCATATCCATAAGCAGTCACTAATCACATACGAAGACAAGTAAGGTTTTACGCAAGCGTAAATAGCTGCCGTATGATACGGTAAGTCAATAAACATGACTGTAAGTGTTGAGTGATAGGAATGCGAACAATTGTTTTTGTTGTACGGTGCTTTGAAATAATTATTGAAATTACGAAAGTCATCAAGCTGAAATAAGTGTTGTTGTTTTTAATTATCAAGCACAATATCTACACAATGAATGCGTAGGTATTGTTTATTTTGAAACCTGGTCAACTGGTTTTATTGATATAATCCTTCAAGTGAAAATTGAAACAAATTAGAAATAACTTTTTAAACTGACTGGACAAGATGAAACTGCTTTTTTTTTTACTTAGTGAAAAGGAGCCTTAATTATTTTCAAATAAAAGCAAACATTTATGTAAATAGCTCTTTGTTGTGGTCTTATAATGAATAATGCATGCGTGAAGTTTCAATCCATTAATGTATTGATTGCGAGATCCAAGCTCATATACAAACTTTAACCAGGTTTTAAGTAATTAAGAGGCCATTATTTTGTTATTTATTATAAATAAAACTGATTCAACACTAAACTTTCTTATTATATATTTGTGGATTTATGGTATTATTTCATGAAAATACAGATTTGCACATATTTCATTCCAATACTTGCAGTTTCATTCAGTTTTACTTACACTTTCATTATGCTCCGTAAAAAAATCCCGGAAGATCCCGGAAATATTACTGCATGCTACACTTCAGTAGACTGATCTACAAAAACTGTCATTATGCAAGTAAAATGGTAACCTTTAAACATTGCAAAATATGTGTTTATACCATTCAGACGAGTTCACTAGGAATTGAAGTTGTAATGCATGATTATCATCAACTACATGATTCACAGTCTGTTAAGTTCCAGGGCTCAATCTACAGGGCGATTCGGGCGAAGAACGCGCCCGCGATCTCTTGCCTTCGCCTTGGCAGCACATCAAAGCGAAGTTCAAGTCGCCGAAATTTAAAAAAAATTTAAAAAAAAAAAAAAAATTAAAAAAAAATAAATAAAAAAGGAGTTTAAAAAGGTACAGTATAGTAATAAATCCATTATCATAGAAATTTGCATCAATATTTCAAGCTCATATTATAGAGTAAAAAGAATTAGTGTGCATTACACTGTATTCACTGCATTGCAATATACATGGTGATGACTATTCAATTTCAACCGTTGTCTACGTTAACACGTCGCATGAAGTCTCCCTAAATTCTCTCCGCTTCTCCCTAAAATCACTTGAGGGAGAAGTGACTTCTCCCTAAGTTCCTGGCCTAGATTGAGCCCTGTTAACCATAGACAAATACAAAACCCATATAAGGATCAGCTGCCTTTGGCAGCTGAATTATACAGTCATATAACATGCTTGATCGTGAAGCCATGTGTTGGATGCCCCTTGAAGACCAGAGCTGCCAAATCTTTGGATAAAATCTGGAATCTCAAGATATTTTATTAGCTGTCTGCATAGCGTGCGATAATCAAGTCTCTTATTTAAAAATGTTGATGATTTAACCATCTGATTTTGAAGAATAGCAACTGTTTCCTTCGATCAATTCCTTGGGCCTTTACAATAAGCCTAATTGTACAATCAATGAGAGTCATCTGTGTAATGCAGTTACTGAAAATACAATAAGTGATGAATATTTGAGAGAGGCCCTGAAAGTAAAGATTAGAGCTAGGAGAAAGTTAAGGTGCCACATGATATTGTTGTTGCTTCACAGGTTTGGATAGAAAGTTTCCTATATCTGTTTATTTCAAATTATGAAACTCAAAAATTAATATTTCTCAATTTTACCCCTCAATAGTTTTACCTACCATAACTTTATTTCACTTTTGTATATTATATTTTCAATTGTAGATGTCCAAGGAACAGAGCATGTGTTTAATAAAGTGGTGCATCCGGGCCAGAATATAAGACTGGTTGACAAAGATGGAATCCCTCTGCGTATGCCCAGCACAGCAACCCTTAGTCGTATACACAGCACGTATGTGCTCAGTCCACGCGGGGTTCCCACAAGGAAGTCCAACCATGCTTATAGTGGACAGCAGGCACAGGCAAAAATGCAATACTTAGTAAGTTAGCTTGTTAAAAGGAATACAGAGCTATGGTTTCATACATTATCGTCATTAAATCCCTTCCATTGACTGGACTAAAGGATTGCATTCTGTCTATTTGTCCATCTATATCTGCCTGATGTTTATGCCCCACCACAAAAATGATCCTTGTCTGTACCCAATCTCATTAAAATCAGACCCTTTATCACGCTACGATACCCTGTACAGTATGAAAATAAGGACGAAAAAATTGACTGTATAGTCAATTTGTTCGTCCTTATTTTAAACACTTGAAAATGTAGAGAGCTTTTAATCTTTGCACATGTTTTCATCTACCAGATATACGTGTATATAGGTCAATATAAATGATCATCATCTAGATCCATATGAATTGACCTTCACCTATTTTTCTACATTAATATTTACATTAAAGTTTTACATTCACGTTTTTGTTTTTAAAAGTCCATTTCTTAGACACCAGAAACAATAAAAGCTTTCAAACTTCACAAATGTTTACATCTACAAGACGGCAGAATAGTGTTGTTCTTTCCTAAAGTATGTCAATATATCAGTGTTTTTTTTCTCTATTTTGGGAACATAGCCCATGGCGTTGGAATTGGGAATTTTAGCTCGATTTTTCATAAAATTGGGAATTGTAGCGCGATTTTTAATAAAATTCGGAAAAATATAAAGTAAAGCTTTCCTTTCATAATTATATCTTTAATACTGTTTTTTGTACACCAAGATAAACAGAAGAATTTATAAGCTTTTGAACCCCAATCCAATGAACCCCAATCATTGGATTGGGACACTAAAAAAAAAAAAAAAAAAAAAATTTAAATTTTTTTTATTTTTTTTAAAATTGGGAATTTTTTCCTCTTAATTGGGAAAAAAAGGTATGTTTTGGCATTGGGAATATGACCGAATTTCGGCTATAAAAACAGCCAAAAAAAAACACTGTATATGAAAGACATCAATTTACTTTTCACACTTACATACACTAAACCAAATTGCTAAGTACCTACCTAAGAATATGTCAATACTATTCTCATTGTTTTGTGTATTTTGAGCTTGATAAGAGATACGGTTAAACTGCAAAATAACGAGTGTAAATCGTCTGCTCTGATTGTTTGAACATATTTTAAAAGTTTTAAATCAATGTGTTTTCTTAGAAATAAGTTATTACACTTATACAACTGGGTATATAGGATTTTATTAAGTACTTCGAATTAGTGAAGCTTTCGATGTTCCTAATTCTAAAATATGCCAGTTAAAAATTATTTTGACATCATGTTTTACTAGCATTACCACTACAAATGCGTTTGCAAAAGAAATTTTCGAAATATTTAATGTTAATGCTGAATTACTGTTACTTGAATTTCAAACAATATTCAATTTAAACATGTTAAAGGGAGTTAATTTAAGATTATCCATATTTCATTTTTTTATAGACGAAAAATCTGCGTTAAATGAGTAAACTTTTTACGTTTTTTTCTATTATTTCATACCAGTTTTAAGAATTTTATATCTTTAAGCGATCTTTGACTGATGTTTTGTGTTTTATCAGCACATTTCATGTTTTCATATAAAGGGAGGGTAACTCTCAAAAGATGTAACAATTTAAACAAAAAATAAATGTTTAAAAAACTATGGGTCAAAACAAAATACTTATCATATATCTATTCTAAACTATATTTAAAATAAGAAAATTAGTTAAGATACAAAAGTTGTTACATAGAAGTTTTGTTCAGTGTACATTCAGTCTGTTATTTGATACCAAGTCATAACCTTTCAAACTTCATTCATACTTACACCTGCATGACAGCAACACGTTCCAACCAAAAGAAGGTCAGTATAAGTGACCTTTACATACTGTTTGCACTTTGTTAATTTACATTTATATTAAAGTTTTTCATTTAGTCTATCACTCAGATACTAAAAGCAAAACATCTTTCAAACTCTATACATACACACATACCTACATTGACATGATCACAACACTTGTTCCTACCATCAGTAGGTCAATGTGAATGACCTTTACCCAGTAGGTCAGTGTGAATGACCTTTAACTACTTTGCAAGTTTTTGTTCATTTCACAATCAGTTACTGCCATACAAACTTTACAACATGCATACACTGACATCTTCATGCTAGCAATGTGTTCAAGCTATAAGCAGGTCAACATGAATGACCTTGTCCTGTTTTTCATACTAAGTTAATTTAATTGATTTCTTGTACAACAACAGCCATACATCTTTCAAACTTATCACTAACATCTACAGGACACCAACATAGACCTTGACATATTTACACACTTTTTTTAAGTGACTGACGAGCCGCTTAAGCTGAGCATTCATGTCCCATGGACACATTTTTTTAGTTCCTTTATTCTGAAACATTTAAGGTGCAAGGATGGAACTTGGTAGTCATATGAATCACTACAATATGAGTATGTTATGACCCACCCCATCTTCAAGGTAAAGGTCACAGTTTATGGTAGGGTGATAATTTCTTCCTGTCTGGTCCATAACTTGGAAACCTTTGCTGATATATAATTATTGGCATGAAACTTGGTAGGTTTATGTTTCATGCTGTGACACTGTTTTGATCCCTTCGATGTCAAGAACACCATTCAAGGTCAAATGGTGTAACCATTTATGACTTGATGCTTATTTTCTGCCTGCAATGAATCTTGATAGGACTACTTGTCATGATGTGCTGCTGGCTTGCAGGACTGGTTCTACCCAGGTGCCCGCCTGTGCATGAGAATTGCAGGGAGGGGCACCTTGGGTATTCCTCAACCAATGGAAGCTGGATAGTCGCCGTATGACCTTAGCTGTTGGTATGACTATAAAATCCAATTCAATTCCATTGTCATGATGTGACTTGTGTTCCATATAAATAAATATATATATATATATATATACTATGTAAAATAAGTTTAGCAACACGTAGGGAATTTTGAAATATTTACCATTTTTCAAAGCATAATAATACAAGCACAACACAGAACATTTAATTCAATCCCTTTTTGTTATTAAACACACATTTTATTGGTAATTGGTGAATAGGGGTTGAATTAAATGTTCTATGTTGCGCTTGTGTTATTATGCTTTGAAAAATGGTAAATATTTCAAAATTCCCTAATTTCAGTTTATCTTCAACATCATTTTCAGTCTCATTAATATTTCCTGGGTGGTGCTCTTTTATATCTACTTTTTTTAACATTTAAAATAGACGGAATGAATAACAATAATTAACATTAGTTATTAGGTTTGTTACTGACCCCCTACAGAAATATATGGGGTCAGTAAAGATTTATAGTGGGCGAGGCCCCACATATTTCTGTAGGGGGTCAGTAACAAACCCAATAACTGATTTATTGTATCGAGCACATTTTTTAAGGCAAACGCCGATATTTAACCCATTTTAATGGAGTGTAAACGTCATTGAGATGTTCGCGCAATGTGACGTCGTGACATTGACGTCACGACCGGTACAATTTAAAAACATTATTAATTTACTTATTATGTTTGTTACTAATGCCTTAAAGAACTATTTGCAAATGATTTAAACTTCGAATCTGAATTGCAGTCCATATTGTTTTAGTGACCCTCTATGAAATCTACTGACCCACTATATAATAATAGAGGGTCACCATGTGACCGCTCTAATCCAATGAAATTCCTAGGATTTTGTGCGAGGTGCAATAAAAAACATTAGACCTGTATTTGACTATTTATTTTTAAATACATGTACATGTGCTTTTTTCTGCTAAAGATCGGAGCTGACTTTGGGACTTGTGCAAATTTTGGAAACAAATCCATATAATATTTTAACTTACCTTCTTATTATTACCAGTATTTCTTACAATAATTTTTTCTGTATCTTTAACTAGTTCTAGCAGGCCGTAGTTGTTACTCAGTAAACTGTCTATGTTCTTACCATTTACATTTATTATTTGCAGTTCAACAGTCTGGAAACCAACACACAAGACATGGTATCATATGCATCCTTGCATAATGTTGGAAATGGCCCGTAAGTCAGTGCTTCAAGTTACCTTAATTATTGTTTTTGATAACTAGTACCATGTTTTTAACCCTAGTGGTCAAAGAGCTTGTTTGATTGTGCATTGTCTGTCATCGTCTGTCTGTCATCATTCTTGAACACAGTAACAGTAGCGGTTTGGATTTTTCACCAAATTTGATTAGAGTTTGTTTAAATAAGACCGGAAACGAGATTGGCACTGAGCAAAACGATGCAGTGTATTCTGATAATTCAGTAGCATAGATACTTATTAGGCCAAAAGGCCCGGGCCTGCACATAATTGTCACATGCATGGTTGAAAAATATAACAATGATACAATAGTGCATGAATTCGTTGAATTTTGAAGTGTGATTTTGTTTAAATTTATATCTAACTAGAACGAATTTGATGGCGCGCCATCGCAAAATACCCACGTTTTCTTCACAGACGTCACCCCCACCCACCACCATACATACATATACAGGAGAACAACAGATTATTATACACTGTTACAGTGTAATGCCTTCATCAAAATGTTTGTTTGAGACATAATTAAAAAAAAAAATGACCCCCTGATATCCTCCCCCCACCACCCACCTCCTGCAACTCCCAGGGAAGACGACCTTAGTTTTAAATAATAAATCATTTGACATGCTTTGTATCTCTTTCATAGATGACTATTATACCAACTAATGTGCAAAAGAATGGAAAAATAACACTGTAATTGAATTATTAGTGTATTTGATGCCCCTTCCCCCAGGTCCCACCGATGAATTAGGAGGAAATAAATGTATACAGTGTAATCCTATCATCATAATGTTTCATTTGAGACATTATTTTAAATAAAAGCAGACGTCCAAGTTCGAAATAATAAAATCAATTGATATTTTGATTATCTTTAATAGACGATTACATACACCAAGTTATGTGCAAAAATATGGAAAAATGACAGTGAATTGAAGAGCTTTTGACCACCCCACCCCCACCCCCATTCCTGGGCCCTCAGGCAGACATTTGAGTTCGAAATAATAAAATTGTTTGATATGTTGTTTAATCTTTCATCATGTACATACACCATGTTGTGTGCAAAAATATGGAAAATGACAGTGTAATTAATTTTTAGTGTATTTGACCTTTTGACCCCCACTGAGGGCCCCTGGGTGTGGTGCCATCATCATTATGTTCCATTTGAGACTTAATTACCAAAAAAATAATAAAATAATAATTTCCCCCCCCCGCCCGCCCGCTCACCCTGGGGCCCCCATGGCAGACATCCGAGTTCGAAATAACAAAATTGTTTGATATGTTGTTTATCTTTTATATAGACGATAACATACACCAAGTAATGTGAAAAAATATGGAAAAATGACAGTGTAATTGAATTTTTAGTGTATTTGACACGGAGCCAAAATAATTTTCTCTTGCACGCCGTCATCGTATGATGAAGTCATACCCTAAGTTTGGTTGAATTCCGTTCAGTGGTTTAGGAGGAGATGCGGTAACTGACAGACGGACGGACAGACGGACAAACGGAGGCGATTTTAATATACCCTATTTTTTCAAAAACGTGGGTATAAATATACGCCAGAACGCACCAGAGACGTCCTACGTTTCCAGAATCTTATTATTATTTTGCATGTAGCGTAAGGTTATAGTCCTCTACTTAGTGTGTTTAAATGGTGATCCTAAAATTTGGCTTTGCGCTCGAGTTACATTAATATTGTTGTCGTTGTTATTGCTAATTGAATGAAAATAGAGAAATAGACAAAAAACTGTATTCTTGTCTTATGCGCAGCTTTACAAGTGAATACTTTAATATTTTGCATCTGATTGACAGTATACATGTATACCTAACTTCATCTATTTTTATAACATGTTATCCAGTAGAGTGTCCATGTGTCATGGGTCTCTTTTATATTGTATAAATTTGTCAACTTATACGCTTCTTTGATTATTGTTCCTATTCACCAAAATTCATCAAGTGAGCACCTCAGGGCCATCTTGTTTGTTGACTTATTGCTAACTTGAACAAATTCATCCTTAAAATACCCATTGTAAATAATACATGTGCTTAATATACATGACTTGTATGTTAATTATGCTATATGTTATATATCTTACAGATAATTCCTCTCACTGTTAATTGCATTTTAGTCATGTCTTAAATTCTCAAAAAAAATTGTTCTATTTTCAGGTTAAGTTCAGCAGGGTCTTCGCGACATCATATGGCAGTCAATCTAACACCCAAGAAGCGATCATTTGGGAGTGGGTCACATTCTGGTAAATCCCTGCCAACAAAAAGTGCATCGAAACAACGCACAAGATGTTTGGTAATTCAACTTTCTGCATCCAAGATAAGCACCTGCATACATGGCTGACAAAATACTAAAATATAGCTTTTCCTCTAGAAGTCTAAAAAGTTTTTTTGTTACATTTTCTAAGGGTGATAGATTGGGATTTCTCAGTGAAAGAATATTCGTAATCGCTAAATATAAATAACTAACTCCGATCGCAAAAATAACTAACTATGGCATTGAGTCATAACGTGTTGGTGACGTCATCCGCCGATAACGCTAAATAAAGCGACTAATTCTGGATAAAATCATACATAATAAAAACGTAATAAATAGATTATTTAAGTGGTGTGATCGATTATATGGAAATCCTTCATTCGATGGTAGGCTTGTGTCATTTTTTCACCCACTCGCATACGCTCGTTCTTGAAAAGAACAACACGTCCACCATCTCGTGAATGATTTCCCTATAATCGACCCCAGCAGTTAAATAACCTCTATATACAAGACCTTTAATAAAATGACTGGCATGTCATGTCATGTTTCTTTTGATATTAATGTTGATCAGGAATCCAAGCACAGCTACGAAGAGAAAAACATTTAAAAACAAATTGACCATAAACTGATTACCATAGCATGAAGTTAGGCGTCGATCAAATACTGTTGATAACACATCTAAGATGGTCACCAGCAAATAGTGCTGCGCGATATTATCGGTTTATTGGTGTATTGTGATACTGACCTCAAAATATTACGTACCGTGATATTTTGTTACCATACTGGTTTGTACCGGTTTTCTCTACACGTGTTTTGATTATGAAAGTAAATCGTAACCTGCGACTAAGATCTATTTTTAACTTCGTATGATTCCATGTTTGTAATACAATCGTAAATAGACATTTTGGCAACTGGGTACCATCATAGGTAAAAATAGACGCACTTCCAATAATATCTGGTGTTCGCTTATTGTAATATGCACATATGTAGTGCTGGGTACCATGCACTCAGATGAGCATGGACCGATGAGCATGGCCGACTAAGTGATAGAGAAATGATAAAAAAAAAAACGAAATTGTGTGTTTGGGAACACTTTGGGCTTAAAAAGTTTAAAAAGGGCGCTACAATAGTAGTCTAGTCTAGATCTAGGCAGTGTTGCATTTTGTAAAATATGCATGGTTACGATCAAGTGATCTGGCAGCACAACACATTTGGTAACTAATTGGGAAGACATTACTCTACGTTGAATACAGAACAGAAAGTAAACTTTGTCAACCTCGGAACTGTCATGCGCAATGTTTCTCATTCACAACCGACATTGCATCACGTTATGTTATCTGCATCACAGTACACCAGGATATCGGCAGTCTACTGAAATTAACAACGCAGTTGTACAAGAAAATATGTTATGATACATATCACGATACAGTCTCTTGGATGCGATACCCAGCACTACCAGCAACCATTTTTTAGATCACCATCATCAATAAATTGGGTTAATCTGTCAACAACTAGTTCATTAGGTAAAATATTCTCTACTTTAAATCCTCTCTTTATCTCTGATAACATACAAATCAAAATCATTCCATCATCCTTGGAGCCATTTGAACAGTTCTACATGCTTGCCTGTGATATTACAGACATCTGCACCTGCTACAGAACAGATGAGTCAGGAGATGGATCCAGATGGTGAGAAGAGCAATGACAGTCCCCAGGGTAAACGTCTTGAGAAGGAGTGGTCTGCCCTCTCACAGAGCCGTGCCCTCAAACGATCATCAGAGGTAAAACCCGTATACATATATATATATATATTCACAAAGCGCACACATATTTTTATACCCCAAAGGGAGGGGATATATAGTAATTGCACTGTCTATCCGTCTGTTAGTCCAGACATAGCCACATAAACCTATGGAATGAATAGAATTTACAGTTACTATTGTTCTTATAGCCCCATAACCCCAATCTGTTAGCTCGGACGTTTGTTTGTCCATCCGAAACAATCATGTCTCTACCATGACTTTAAAAATACTTATTGTGAAATTTCGTGCAACTTCTGAAACACTGATGTTAATCACAATGAGAAGGTGTGTCACACACAAGAATCAGGTCCTTACCTCAAAGGTGAAGGTCACACTTGGCGGTCAAAGATCAAATGAACTTTGGGGGGCATTTGTCACTTACTGGTGACATTTCTTGTTGTACATGTTTTGTCACACTCATTTGTGTTTATTTGTATTATGTGAAACAGTTATTTAATAAATTGTATTATCTGTATGAAGAATAGGAAACTCTCTAAGAGTTTTTAGCTCTACTGATCAAAGATCAGCAGAGCTTGTGCCATGGTGTGGTGTTCATCGTCCATCCATCAGTCGGTCTTGTCTGACGACTACTTCTCTGAACCTACTGGATGGATTTTCATGAAACTTTACAGGAATGTTGCCCCTGATGTCTAGTTGATCCTAGCAAAAATTCACGTTGATGTGAAATCAAGATAGCCACCAAAGCTAAAAAAAGATTTTTAAAAAACAAGTTTGTAGCGACTACTTCTTGAAAACGATGACATTGATATGGGACTTTCTCTGAAATGATCAGCATGACATGATGTTGGGCCTTGTTGAAAATCATTTTGATTCGACATTAAACATGGGTGCCAGCGACCATCTTTATTTACATAAGAGTTATATAGTAAAGAATTGTAGCGACTACTCCTCTGAAACTACTCGACGGATTTTCATGAAACTTCACAGGAATGTTGCTCTTGATGTCTTATTGATCCTAGCAAAATTTCAGGTCAGCCAGAAATTCGAGATGGCCAACACGGCTAAAAATAGATTTTTAAAAAACAAGATTATAGCGACTACTTCTTGATAACTATAAGTGATATTAATATGGGACTTTTTCTAAAATGATCAGCATGAAAATCATTTTGATTCAACGTTAAACATGGCTGCCAGCTGACATCTTTGTTTACATAGAGTTATATAATAAAAGCGTGTAGCGACTACTCCTCTGAAACTACTCGAAGGATTTTCATGAAACTTAACAGAAATGTTGCTCTTGATGTCTAGTTGATCCTGCAAAATTTCACTGTAAGTGATATTGATATGGGACTTTTTCTATAATGATCAGCATGACATGATGTTGATCCTTGTTGACAATTATTTCGATTCTACATCAAACATGGCTGCCAGTGGCCATCTTTGTTTACATAGAGTTATATAGTAAAAAACGTGTAACGACTACTCCTCTGAAACTACTTGACAGATTTTCATGAAAGTTCACAGGAATGCTGATCTAGCTATCAAAACCTATCAGTAGAGCTTCAAGGTCATTGACCTCTTGTTTTTAACATATTTCCATAATTTTATTAAAATAAACATTTTATTAACATATAACTTCGAATTCTTGTGGTTCAGTGTGCAACAGGTTAGAGAGATAGTGGTCCCTGTAGGTGTTGTCTGTGATTATAAAATTATTCCCAAAACTGTTTCAGATTGTTTCCCATCGTGTAGACAGGATGTACTTCATGACGGGAAACAAGCTAAAGATACAATCAAAATATCACGTCGAAGATGATGAACTCAAACTTTTACGGGATCTCTCTCAGGCCAGGGCATCTGCCAGGACTTCTCGGTAGGTCATGTGATGTGACACAACTGTCATGTGTTTTGTCATGTTTATCGTGCTTGCAGCTTTGTGTGAGTTCAGCTTCATGTCTGACGCCAGTCTAAATATAAAAGGCCTGTTGTAACGTACGCTACATACTTCCCAAAAAAGTGCCCTATTCAAAAGCTTTTATTGCAGTTTGGACACCAATGTTTTTATTCCTCAACCTTGAAGAAGAGGCATATTGGTTTAGTTATGTCTGCCCGTACAACTGTCCGCTTGAATATTTCCCGAAATAGTTTCCAGTCATTTAAAAGAGAGCTGTTACATTGCTCGAGTTCATATTTACAGAGCTGGAAAATTATTTTAGAACTAACTCATCCTGAAAAGTTACTCTACCTTATCGAAATGATCTCAAAGTGATGTCTGATACAAATTACCTCTACCATGGATGTAAATACGAGCATATGGTGAGACGGGTCAAATTTGACCTCTCCATAAGCTATCAAATGTTTTAAAAAGATGTGATGCAGGAAACTTTTGAAAAAACTGTTTCCTTAAACCACAAGCCAAAGAGCTCTCAAAACGAAAAAGCTTCTATTTTGCCTAGAAATATATAGAAAAAAATTAAGAAATCTTCTTTCTCTGAAACTGTATTGGCCATGCCTATTAAAAGGCTCTGAAATTTTATATAAAAATCTATTTCAAACCTGAAAAATCGTCTTTTCTGAAACTGTAATATTTTGTGTGTAGCATAAAATGCATCATTGGAACCCTCAATTCTTTGATTACGTTATCACTCAATTCATCAATAAAAACGAGAATATTGAAGTGTATCATCCGTGGGTATGCGACAATGCATACAGTGGTTCTTAACTAAATTTACCATAATGCTGGGGTCACTGATAGAGCACTATAATGGCTCAAGCCTTGGCTTCTTATATCTAACCTCTGTTATTGCTTCAGATGTCCACAATGTCATACAGTGAGCAATTTAGGACCATTTGACCCTCTTGTTATTATAGGAATTCCACTGAAGTTAAAAGTCAGCTTTAAAAAGTATAAACAAAGGCTTTTATGTCATATCATGAGAATGAGATTTGTAAAAAATTACTCGGCAAGAAACTGTTACTGTTTGACTCAATATAATATAATTCAGTATAATATAGTAACGGTCAGTGTTGTTCCGATTAAACAATTTGATCGATCATCGATCAGTTACAGTATGCCTTTGATCTGATTAATCAATTACAATTTTTCATGATCGACTTTACTCAGTAGTTGAAAATTATGGCTTATTTCATTCTCTTGTACTAATATACAAGAAAATATAGTTATACTTTTGCAACAAGTAATCATATTTATAGTGGGTATCACAACTTATTTTTTAAAATATATGTTGGTCAGTTTCATTCAGTTAATACTTGAAATGCGATTCTTTTATTCATTATAGTCTGAAAAAGGCTCTAGTAAAGGTTTCAGCTGATTCCCAAAACTAGTAAAGGTTATTCAGTATTAAGAGGGATTGAATGTGTGACAAGTATATATTACAGTTACAACATGGTAGTTTATGAGGGCTATTCCATTAAAACATACACGGGAAGGCAATTTAATTAACATCTATAGGTGAACCATATTTTCCAACTCAATTTTGTATCTTTGGGTGGGTGTTCAATTTCAAAAGTGCCTTCCTGTGACACCGTGTATGTTTTAATCGAATAGCTCCGACCAAAATATTATGCTTTTAACAGAAAACTTGATTTATTTGAAAAAAAATTCATAAGAAAAACATTTGATTCTACCGCAATTTCTGCTGAGAATGTTAATTGAATTATGGTTAAATACTGCTAGGTTTGTTAGATACATTACTTGATTATAATGCCCTATTTGTTAAAGATTAGCTTATTGTTTGGGACACTTGTTTGTGCAAAAGTGTTTTTTTTTAATTTCAGACAGTTTAACCATTACTGAATTACAGTTGTAGGTTAATAAATTATATATATATCAGGGAAACAAACATTTAAATGATAAGTGATACGAAATTGGTTGAGATTAAAGAAAAAATCACTTGCCAAAGTTGTTTTGATAGGGCATTTTCAATTGTAGAGTTTCTGTTTCTATCCAAAAATGGTTTTAAAGGGTTGGATAAACGTAAATTAATTACCCCCTATAAGTTTTACCACAAAATATTTTAGTTATTTCAAATTTTCTAATTTTCTTCCGCGACAGCAGCAATGAGTATACATAACAGAAAAGCCGTTTCAAAAATGTATTTTGGCTCTAATAGATTTATTTCTCAACCAATTTTTAAAACTAAGTTATTTTAATTTACCAAGTAAAAAGTCCAGTTCCAGTGATAAATATTCGGTATAACTGTCATAAAAATAGTAATTAAATGCTGAAAACCCTTTAGCTGAAAAATGCACCCCAAACAATAATTTAAATGCAATTACTCACCCTTGTTGCTGCTTCTCACTAACCATATGCTTCACTGTCTTTTATCTTGTTTCTCACTAATAACATCTCTTTCTTTCTCACTAATAACATATACTGTTTCTTTCTCACTAATAACATCTACTGTTTCTTTCTCACTAATGACATATACTGTTTCTTTCTCACTAATGACATATACTGTTTCTTTCTCACTAATGACATATACTGTTTCTTTCTCACTAATGACATATATTGTTTCTTTCTCACTAATGACATATACTGTTTCTTTCTCAATAATGACATATACTGTTTCTTTCTCACTAATGACATATATTGTTTCTTTCTCACTAATGACATATACTGTTTCTTTCTCACTAATGACATATACCGTTTCTTTCTCACTAATGACATATACTGTTTCTTTCTCACTAATGACATATACTGTTTCTTTCTCACTAATGACATATACTGTTTTTTCTAACTAATATCATCTCTTTTTTCTTTCTCACTACTATTAATCAGGGATGAAATGAGGGACCGAGGTAGATCATTCATGACAAAACGCAAGTTTGGTGAACATCAAAGAATTGAAAATATCGAGAGACAACTCTCAATTATTGAACAGCGGCTAAGCTCTATTGAGAAGCAGAAAGAAGATCATCTAGATAAGTGTACGTTTGGCCCTGTGCCTAACAGTTCCATAGTTGACCTTCAAATGATCTTAAGGTCAAGTTCAGAATCTGGTATCGAAGAAGATGAGGTTAAAGAGAGTTTTGCCAAATCCAGCCAAAATAAATATGATAAAGAAAAGGTTGGTGCTGCTAGTTTCAGAGATGAGATCAGTGTGAAGAGTGTCAAGAAAGAGCACAATAAACACCAAATTGTGAAGGGTGTCGAGAAAGAGCACAATAAACACCAAACTGTGAAGGGTGTCGAGAAAGAGCACAATAAACACCTAATGCAGGTGGTTAATAAGAATCTCATCAGTGGCAAGGAGATACAGTCTGAACACTCTTACACCAAGGAGCCTGCTGGAATACATACCTGTGATATATTTTATCATGATATTACTACCAGCAGGGCTGAAGCCATGCTGCAACTTTATAAAGCAAATCCAAAAGTGCTGGCAAAGGTCGCATGGGAGGAAAACCAGTATGACATAGACAGTGAACTCACACAGGGAGTTCGAAGAAAAATGAGGGGAGCAAAATTTAAATCTTCGCAAAAAAGCACAGATGCATATATAGGCAACATTTCATTTTCTGACTCTCGCAAAAACGTATACAAGCCGAGGGACATGAGGAAAGAACATCTGAAAGAAATCTTCGGAGCATGTAAACAAAGTAACAACGTATTTCAGCATCCGCACGTTGAGTGTGATTGTAGATTAGACCCATGGATTGGTAGTAGGAAGGGGAGGTCTTCATCACTGAACATCGAGGGTACACAAGTACCACTATGTCTAAAAAAGGTTAAACTGTCAACATAAGTTTTGCATTGCAGGGATATCAAAATAAAAAATAAAAATATTTAAATATTTATTAAATCTATTTTTAGCTCTACTGATCAGATATCAACAGAGCTTATGCCATGATGCATCGTCCGTCTGTCTGTAAACCTTACAGAAAGCACTTTTCCCAGTATTTTAAATGTTATTTTAATGTTTCAGATTTGTATATCATTCTAATTGGGAAAATATGCATTAACATGGGTAATTTTTTTCAAGGGGAATCTGCCGATATTCGGCAGTAAAAACTACGAAAAAAAATCACTGATTTTGTATGACAAAACTACGAAGTACTAATATTAGTTATTGGGTTTGTTACTATTAGTTATTGGGTTTGTTACTGACCCCCTACAGAAATATGTGGGGTCAGTAAGATTTATAGGGGGCGAGGCAATAGGGGGGACTCGGCTATTGCCTCGCCTGACTGACCCCACATATTTCTGTAGGGGGTCAGTAACAGACCCAATAACTGATTTATTGCATCGAGCACATTTTTTAAGGCAAACACCAATATTTAACCCATATTAATGGAGCATCAACGTCATTGTGGCGTTCGCGCAATTTGACGTCATGACGTTGACGTCACAACCGGTACAGTTTACAAACATTATTAAATTTACTTATTATGTGCGTTACTAACACCTTAAAGAACTATTTGCAAATTATTTAAACTTTGAATCGGAATTGTAGTCCATATTGTTTTAGTGACCCTCTATGAAATCTACTGACATACTATAGAATAATAGAGGGTCACCATGTGACCGCTCTAATCCAATGAAATTTATAGGATTTTGTGCGAGATGCAATAAATGGAAATAGCTCTCCGAGCCTCTCATACTGGGTATCAGCATGAATTAAGTGTAATTATTACTGGGTATCAGCATGAATTAAGTGGAATTATTACTGGGTATCAGCATGAATTAAGTGGAATTATTGCCTTTGAGATTCAAAAGCCTGTTTCAAACAAGAAATACATTGAAAAAACTAAAGGGAAATAATTTGGTTAAAAAAATCCAACCTAGTGTTCTGGTTCTTGCACTCTACAAGCCATAAGGTTGTGTTCTTCGCTATAGAACGTTTCATGTGATTACCTTAAATGCTTTCAGAGATATCCTCTGTGTCAAGTTTGTAACTCTGAAACTATTCCAGATCTGAAGTCTTAGAAACTTTGCAGATATGTTTACCACAAGAAGACGCTGTGTTGCAAATAATTTTCAGGTTCATATCTTGAAGGTCAGGGTCATATTATAGGATCAAAGATCAGTGCTTTCAAAATAATGTCCAGTGTCCAAGTCTGAAACCGTTGAAGACAAAAGAAAATATGTGGTCAAAGAAAAATCACTGGTAGTGGATTGACTCCATCTGTCGGTCAGTTAGTTCATCTATTCAAAATCATATCCGATCCATAATTTTATGAAACCTTTTTGCAAAATGAAACTATAACTCTCCGAAACCATCCAGAGCTGAAGATGAAACTTGGCAGAAATGTTTATCACAAATAGTCTGTGTGACACAAACACTTCAAGATTCATAAAGGTCTAGGTCCATAACTCTAAATCCCTTATAGAAAAGAAAGATTTTGGGCATGTTCCCAGATTCCTATGTATCCTCGCCTCTCTCTCGTGCAGCTCTAAATAACCTATAATGTGTTGATGATCAGTTAAACAAAATTCAAAACTCTCATGCAATCTAGCTGTAGACATCATGTGAATTCACAACTACCTGGTTAACACGTCAACTTGGATTCTTCCACTTGTTCCCTTCTCTCTCTCTCTCTCGCTCCTCTCTATACTAATCTTCAATGTACATTTATGCTCATTGATATACCCTCTGACCTCTAGGTCATGTTCCAGGAAGAGTTACAGGCCTTCCAGGTTATCAGAAAGTGAAAAGGTGAGAACAGTTATTTTGTTAATATAACATATTTGTCTGTGATTTGTATAGGAAATACTGGGAATAGAAAAGATATACCGGTATCTACTCGTTTGCTCTACTGGGAAATATCTCCCAGTGGCCAAATGACGTTCCGATTGTTTTAAGGACGTCGTCGTTAGATTCCGCAACTAGGGAAACAATTACGGAAATTAACGAAGAGTTCCGAGTCCACTTGTTTTGTTTGTATGACGTAACGTCGTCTTGGCGTTCTCGTGCAAACTGGTGTAAAAAGGCGTGAATCGTTCGAAATATTAATAAAATATGATTTTAAATTATGGAATATATAGTTTAATAACCAGTGTTTTTGAGATACTGAAAATATCTCCCGAGGTAGAGAAATGGCCCCGATATAAGAACTCGTACTCCGCACTCGTTCTTATATAGGGGCCATTTCTGTACCTCAGGAGATATTTCCCATATCTCAAAAACACTGGTTATTAAACTCTATTTACTTACACATGCACTGATACATGAATTGAATTTTTTGTTTGCATTCTTATATCAATATTACAGTTATTAGCCCTACTGGCCAAAGGCCATTAGAGCTATGTGATGGTAATTTGTCTGCTGTCTGCCTTTAGTTAGCTTAATTTTGTCGTTAGCACTCTAGCACCTTTATCTTTCATCCAGTCTTTACCAAACTTAGCCAGATTGTTGATAACAACGAAAGCTTTATAAAGAGCTGTATAGAAAAAATAATTAATCTCAAACTACAAAAGCTAGAGGTTTAATATTTTGTATGCAAGCTTGTGGTCTGCTATCAATTTAAAATGTTGACCATGGGGTCAGATTTGGCCCGTTGTTGCTGCTGCGGTTATTGCTATTGTTATTGCGGTTGTTGTTGCTGTTATTGCTTTTATTGTTGTTGTTGTTGTTGTTGTTATGGCTATTGCTGTTACTCTTGATGATGATCTGAATTGAAGGAAATAAGGTCACAGAGAGTATGTCATCCTGCATCTGATTGGTCGATCAAGTTGTCTGACTTTCTAGACCAAATATATTCATTAGCAATAATTAAACTGAAGGCAACATGCAGCTTAATTTAAGGCATAATAGGAAATATGTGCACATTTAATTATAATATAAAACTGAAATGCATTGTGATGCTTATGAAACTGAAACACATTGTGATGCTTTTCGTTTGTTTTGGGACTGACACTGATCATTCTTCCAGATCACCTCTAGTCCCTTTAAGTTCAAAGTTTATTAATATGAAGTAAGTCGGCTGTTACCTTATTGGCCTTATTGCCACTCAACACCAGAATGGATGTCAACAAAATCTAGAAAAGCTTCCTTGGAAAATATCTTGGTAATACTGTTGTTTATTCAAAATCCGGGCTATCTTTTATACCTTTTAGCTCCCCTGAGCCGATTTATACCTTTAAGCTTACCTGGGCCATCGGCTGTCCATTCATTTTCTCTTAAACAATTTCTCATAAACCACTTTAACAAATTTTCTCATACTTTTCATGGTTGCTGCCTAATTCGGAGGCTTTCAAAGTTGTCAAAATTATATTAATGCGACATCCAAGACAGTTGCCATGACCATAAAAAGTTGAAACCCCTAAACATCTTTTTTTTCAAGAACTGCTGAACAGATTTCAAAAGTATTTCTTTATTTTTGATCTTCAACCACTGTACTACCAAGTTTGTTCAGATGAAAAATGTATGTGCATGTTTATATAAGGAAAAACTTGAAACTTCTTCTTCTCTTAAACCACAAGGGATAGATTTCATAAAGCACAAGCCTATAGTTTGTTCAAATGGTGACCCTGGGGTCAGATATGGTCCCCAACCCAGGTGTCACATGTTTTACATAGACTTCATTTTTAAATGGAAAAACTTTAAAAAAAAATCTTCTTTTCTAAAACCATAAGGCATAGAGATCTCATGTATTGCCTATAATGTAAAGTTACACTTCTCTTAGCCTCGCCTGACCTCGGAACACCTTAAAAAAAAATATAGCAATCTATTTGATAGTACAGTTACACTTCCCCTAGCCTCGCCTAACCTCGAAACACCTTAAAAAACAGCAATCTATTTGATAGTAAAGTTACACTTCCCTTAGCCTCGCCTAACCTCGAAACACCTTAAAAAACATAGGAATCTATTTGATAGTAAAGTTACACTTCCCCTAGCCTCGCCTAACCTCGTAACACCTTAAAAAACATAGGAATCTATTTGATAGTAAAGTTACACTTCCCTGGCCTCTCCTGACCTCGGAACACCTTAAAAAAACATAGCAATCTATTTGATAGTAAAGTTACACTTCCCCTACCTTCGCCTAACCTCGGAACACCTTAAAAAACATAGGAATCTATTTGATAGTAAAGTTACACTTCCCCTAGCCTCGCCTAACCTCGGAACACCTTAAAAAACATAGGAATCTATTTGATAGTACAGTTACACTTCCCCTACCTTCGCCTAACCTCGAAACACCTTAAAAAACATAGGAATCTATTTGATAGTAAAGTTACACTTCCCCTAGCCTCGCCTAACCTCGAAACACCTTAAAAAACATAGGAATCTATTTGATAGTAAAGTTACACTTCCCCTAGCCTCGCCTAACCTCGAAACACCTTAAAAAACATAGGAATCTATTTGATAGTAAAGTTACACTTCCCTGGCCTCTCCTGACCTCGGAACACCTTAAAAAAAACATAGCAATCTATTTGATAGTAAAGTTACACTTCCCCTACCTTCGCCTAACCTGGGAACACCTTAAAAAACATAGGAATCTATTTGATAGTAAAGTTACACTTCCCCTAGCCTCGCCTAACCTCGGAACACCTTAAAAAACATAGGAATCTATTTGATAGTACAGTTACACTTCCCCTAGCCTTGCCTGACCTCGGAACACCTTAAAAAACATAGGAATCTATTTGATAGTAAAGTTACACTTCCCTGGCCTCTCCTGACCTCGGAACACCTTAAAAAAAACATAGGAATCTAGTTACACTTCCCCTAGCCTCGCCTAACCTCGGAACACCTTAAAAAAACATAGGAATCTATTTGATAGTAAAGTTACACTTCCCGTAGCCTCGCCTAACCTCGAAACACCTTAAAAAACATAGGAATCTATTTGATAGTAAAGTTACACTTCCTGTAGCCTCGCCTAACCTCGAAACACCTTAAAAAACATAGGAATCTATTTGATAGTAAAGTTACACTTCCCCTAGCCTCGCCTGACCTCGAAACACCTTAAAAAACATAGGAATCTATTTGATAGTAAAGTTACACTTCCCGTAGCCTCGCCTAACCTCAAAACACCTTAAAAAACATAGGAATCTATTTGATAGTAAAGTTACACTTCCCGTAGCCTCGCCTAACCTCGGAACACCTTAAAAAACATAGGAATCTATTTGATAGTAAAGTTACACTTCCCTGGCCTCTCCTGACCTCGGAACACCTTAAAAAAAACATAGCAATCTATTTGATAGTAAAGTTACACTTCCCCTACCTTCGCCTAACCTCGGAACACCTTAAAAAACATAGGAATCTATTTGATAGTAAAGTTACACTTCCCCTAGCCTCGCCTAACCTCGGAACACCTTAAAAAACATAGGAATCTATTTGATAGTAAAGTTACACTTCCCCTAGCCTCGCCTAACCTCGGAACACCTTAAAAAACATAGGAATCTATTTTATAGTAAAGTTACACTTCCTGTAGCCTCGCCTAACCTCGGAACACCTTAAAAAAACATAGGAATCTATTTGATAGTAAAGTTACACTTCCCCTAGCCTCGTCTAACCTTGGAACACCTTAAAAAAAACATAGGAATCTATTTGATAGTACAGTTACACTTCCCCTAGCCTCGCCTGACCTCGGAACACCTTAAAAAAACATAGGAATCTATTTGATAGCAAAGTTACGCTTCCCCTAGCCTCGCCTAACCTCAAAACACCTTAAAAAAACATAGCCATCTATTTGATAGTAAAAGTAGGACATTATTCCCAGAGTATGTATACTTCATCTGTCTGAGGCGGCTAGAAATAACCTAAACTATGTGTTGAGGAGCCGTTTAACAAAAATTTACAGTGTTGCATTAAACTAGTTTTTTTACACGTTTTGAATATAATTATTTTTTAAATAGTTTAAACAAATTTATTTTGCGTATTCCTAATTGTTTTGTATATCGCAACTTTAATCTAGTAATTAAGCCTATTGTCAAACGATGAAAAAAATTGATTGATTTACATAATGTAGCCATAAAGTAAACAACTACAAGGTATACATTTAATATTTGATATGATATACATTTAATATTTGATACAATATCAAATATTAAATGCATACTTTGTAAAATATTTCCAGATTGACGTGTTTCATTAATGATTTGATCATTTTGATCTTTGTGTTTTGAGACATTTATGTGTTGATGTATCTATCTTTAGACTATGACCAATGGAGATAAGTCGAGGGACATGAACCATACAGGTACTGGTATGTATGCTTGAAATATTAGGTCATAAAGCGTATTATTATGATAGTCCTTTGTTTGACCTTTTTTTTTGTGACTTAAAAAAATAAACATTGTAATGGCAATTATTATAGCATTAAACTCATATGGTATCGATTTTAGCTCAGATTGACATAAAGGCCCGCGGGGCTTATGAGTGTCGTCTGTCGACGTATGCGTCCATTAGCAGCAGGTTCTCTGAAACCACTTGGTAAATTATACTCAAAATTCACATAGATGCATCTGAAAGACAGTAGACTGTACAGAATAAAAATGTCAAACCATCATTAAAGATGGCCACTGTTACTAAAAAGAGCCAGTACCTTAAAATCTTCTAAGCAACTCAACAACCGGTGACAGTTCTTTTTTTAGAATTGATCGCTAGGTACTAAACTATTAGGTTTGTGTTTTTGGTCTTTGTTAAAGTATCAAGATGGCTGCCATGGAGTTACATAGAGTTTAATTTGGAAATGGCTGTCGTTACAAATATGGCATCTTGTAATATTACCATAATGAACTGTAACTGTAGAAAACAGTGTATTAGAATGTTTTACATTTGTATTGTATTGGCACTTTTTCATTGAATGTGTAATTGTATGTCTCAAGATATAACAGTCATATTCTAATCCATGATATATAACCCGTCAAATTCCGTATTACCTTTCAGCTATGTATTACCAGTACTCTATTTGACAAGTGTGTTTCCATTAATGCTGCATGCTACAGACATCTTATACCATTAAATGTTAATTTTGCTCGATAAAAATGATAAGTTAATTTCTCTCCTGTGACTTCAGATGATACAAAGAGGCCTGGTATTTACAGTAGAGAGAATGGACAGAAAGAAAACAGCAGTGTAAGTCAGATTTAGTGTCAAATTTCTCAACAACACTTTTTAACTAGATTTACCCTGTGTTTTGTGTTATAATGCAGTGCACATGTGCCTATTTAAAACAATATTAAAGTAGATAAAAATGTGCCAAAACGATTTCATAGCTGATTGCTCGGAATTTAATTGAAACAAAGTCACTGTCAAATATAGCTATTTTGCAAGAGTTTTGACAATGAACATAAAGATGTCACTTTATTTACATAATAATTAACTACAAGTACATCGTATTGGATATTAACACAATCCGGTTTGAAGTTTCACTCATATGCGTTCTTGGATGATTTGAAAATACAGGTGCATTGCTCTTGGCCAAGAATAAATGTGAATTTACAGGGTTATTGCCCTTGTTTAAAAAAAAGTAGTGACTTTCGACACGTTAACGTAAAACTTCAGTATTATGGTATCGGACTTTCACCAGACTGGTTAAGAACATAATTTTGTACCATTTTAAAAGATGTTAGATGAGGTTTAGTAAATAGTGTCTGGACTTTCACCAAACTTGGCAAAAAAATTATATTATAAAAATAATGAATTTGGCTGGAGTAGACCAGAGTTATAGAGTTTGTTTATGCCAAAATAAGCATATTTCAGATTATTTAAGTTATAAATGAACTACATTTTAACCAATAAAAACTTCCTTTTAAAAATAAGATTGAAGTTATAATGTTTTTACATGTGTAAATACATGTTTAGAAGCTGTACTTGTAAGTGAGGAAGTGTCGATTCTTACTGATGGCAGGAGGTGTACCGTACTGGTTCAACCCAGGAAAAGAGAGTGGTCTGCCTCCACCACAAAAAATCGACCTATCAATATAGCCTTGCATGCGTTAAAAGTGACGTAAAGCACCATAAACAACAAAAGAAGCTCTACACATAGATTAAATGTGAAAATAACAAAATCTCCCCAAATCTCCTAACAGTTGCACAGACTAATATCTCTCCCTGGCCTATCAGAAATTGGCAGATATACTTATTTTAAAAGACTGTTATCTTTTTTCTAGCCGAAAGTTATGGTATTTCCAAAAGTTCTGACGGCAAAACCTTCAAATCGTAAAAGTCCTCTGCTGGGCTGGGGCGGGGAAGAGAACTCGGAGAAGGCTTCAGCAGTGGAGAATGATATCCTTCAAAACCTCTCCCTTCACGAAGGCAAAGTCGATGATGCAGAGGCAGAGAATGTTGGAGACGGCGAAGCAATAAAAATAAATGTCAACGAAGATAAGGCCGAGATTGAACTAAACAAAGCTGAAAATATTCACACCGATGTCAAAGATGGTGGAGAAGATGTGAAAACTGAAAATAATGAAAATCCAATTTTTGTGACTGAGGAAAATATGGAAGATATTGTGGATGATTCAAAAGGAGACACTGATGAGAAAGGTGATAAAGAAAATGATGACAAAAGTGTTCATAATAATGATGAGAGGTCAGTTATCAGTGATAAAGATAAAACTGAAGTAAAAAGCGAAGATTATATTGAACAAGCAGAAGTTGATGAATGACGAACGTCGGCTGGAGGGTTACTAGTAGAAATGTGAACAGGTGTTGCAATGGCTTGTGTTTTTCACAAATAGGATGTATTTCACATAAGCCCTATTATTTTTAATGCTATTTTATGAAATGGTTTAAATATTCGGTGACACTTCCACAAATAATAAACAACATACTTATAATGTACGGTATATCTGCAATACATTCAGGCTTATCAGTAATATATTTTTAAAACCGTTCATTTTCGCGAAGATAATCTGTGTTATTTACAGGCAAACGTTTAAAGAGCCATATATTACTACTGTGAAGTGGGTTTTATTTGCACATACTTTATTTCATCAGTTAGCATGGGGCAAACTTATCAGCAAAGTAGTAAATTGGTGAATTACTGGTCACGCTTGATTAATTTACGTTAAACAGCCTAATAGTGTTATTTACACAGATTTCCAAATGGGTGTATGGGAATATTGCAACCCGTTTGATTTCATTTCACCTTGAGCCAATTATGAGTGATTTAGATGGATACGTGGCTCCACCATAAATGGAGTGTCCACTATAGAATTTGCAGCAACTCTGCGGTTCTGCAGGTTAGAAGGTTCTAGGCCCATTCTCCATATTTTTATCAAGATGTAAATGGAGGATGATCCTGGCATGTTCATCCCTGTTTGGCGCCATATAACCTTTCTTGTGTTGGTGCGCCGTAAAATCCCAGTTCAATTAGATAGATATAATTGCAATCATAGTAAATGAAAGTTAATTTCCTTAGATATAATACAATTATTGCAAAACCATTGTTGAAACATTGATGTAACGTATGATTATATTGAATCGAAGAAGCATTCTGCCATTCTTCTAAAAACGGTATGTTACCAAACTTCCTATACTGGCTTATGTCACATTACTAGCCTTGTCATTTTAACACGGGTTGTTTTCAACTCGCAAACATTCATAGAATTATGTAAAAATATAGTAGATTTTTTCGAAATTCTTCATAAAATGTAGGTCTATATTTATTTTACAAAAGTTTTAAATTTGTGAATCAGCTGTCTCACAAATATATATGTGAAAATAAGACCTTTGGAAATAAAACCAGTTTCACAGTATCTGAGAAACATAACTTGAATGTGTATGGTCAAAAGGATAAGTTATAACCTATTAAACAGTCTAATATGAAATAGGAAATCGCGAGTTTTACTATCAATAAAAACATTGCCGAACATATTTGCGAAGGGGAACCTGTCTATTAATATAACTGGAAGTTACACTCTGCCAGTTGAAGTAACGTCTCAGAAAATACTTATTTTTTTATAACTTGAGGGATATTTTGTAAATTGTTGAAAAGTTTTTATACATTTTATAGATCATTAAAAAGTATAATTGTGTTTGTTATATATGTATTGTTTATTTGTTTATATAGTTTATTGTTACTACTAATGCCTACTCAGTTTTACAATATGTGATGTCTTTGTGCCAAAAAACATGTTACATTGTTGAAATATGTTTTTGCAGTTTGACAAACAGGCTTTTATGATAAGGGTGTCAGGGTAAACCCATTTATTAGACGTGCAAAGGGCAGAAAACATGCTGTATTATCCACATATCTTTTTGCTGCTATATTACATCAAAATTTGTTGTTAATATTAATGTTGATTTAATTTACAATTAAGAATGTATTTTTGTCAAAAAAATGCAAGTTTAATACATTGTCAAAATTTGTTTCTGCCATGGTTCAACAAACACATTTTGTTTGTCAGAGAACAGTGCCAGGGCAAACAAAAAACGTGTTTCTTTGCAGTATGACAAACGGACTTTAATGAGAACTGTGTCAAGGCAGTCACAAAAAACATGCTACATTGCCAAAATATGTTTTTTTCTGCTACGTCACATTCAGAGTCTTTACTGTTAATATTAATGTTGATATAATTTACAATATCAAATGTCTTTGTGCCAAAATCATGGTTGTACATTGTCACATTTCGCTGCAGTCTGCCAAACATGCTATTATGAGAGAATGGGGGGTCGGTGGGTAAAATAGCATTTATTAGAAGTGCAAGGGGGGTCGGTAAACATGTTACATTGTAGAAATATGATTTTGCTGCAGTTTGACAAACATGCTTTTATGAGAGTGGGGTTCGGGGGTAAAAGTAAAATATGTATTAGAAGTACAAGGGGCATTAAACAAATAATGTTACATTGTCGAAATATATTTTTGCTGCATTTTGACATACATGCTTTTATGAGAGTGGGTGTCTGGGGTAAAATGTATTTATTAGAAGTGCAAAGGGCAATCAAAAAACATGTTACAATCGTTGAAATATTTTCTTTGCTGCAGTTTGACAAACATGCTTTTATGAGAGAGGTTTCGGGGGTAAAACACATTTATTTGAAGTGCAAAGGGGCAGTCAAAAAACGACCCATAGTAGAGCTACAAATAAGCTTTTTGATCAATTTGGTATTTATCCCCTCTTATCGTTTCAAAAGTAGCTGTGCAGCATCTCAATCATATTTTTATTATTTTCTATAATTTTCTATAATTATCATCGGTTTCCATTCTAAGAAAAAAACATGACCAGACTGTTTTTATGACTGGTTTCATGATTCAACACTGACAAAACATCGTGCAAAATTCCGGATAAAAAGGTTGACCCATCATCACAACAATGTAGATATTATGGTATATAAGCTGAATAATAAAAATTGTTTGGTAAATCTTAACTTTTTTCTAAAAAAAAAACAAATGAAGTTGAGAATCGGCCACATGTCTAGCCACTTGCAAAATCTTGATAAATGTTTATAATAATATGAACGCTGGACAGTGCCAAAGTACTGTGGTTGATAGCGGTTTTAACAGCAATGAATAAACACGGTATGCAGTTAAAACAAATCATGTGTGTATTTATTAATTTGATTACTTTATTGGTACACATTCTTCTGATTTTAATTGGTGTATTTGGACAGTTCTGTATCGGATATTTACCCGAATACGCTGCTTATCTGTAGCTCTGCATAGGTCAAAGTATGTTTTTTGCTGCACTTCGACAAATTAGCTTTTATAACAACTGTGTCGGGGTAAATCACATTTATTAGAAGTGCCAATAGTTGTTGAACAGTTTGCCAACAAATGGAGTTGTAGAAGTTATATTGCAAATACTGCACAAGTGTTTTATGGCACTTACACAATCAAATGGAAAGCATGTCATTACCTTCATCATGACCCTGCATGAGGGAACATGGCTCTATGCTAAATAGACTATAGAATCTATTATAGAATTTGCTGCAATTCTGGCTGTTCTACAGGTTTAAACGGTTCTAGACCAGCTCTCCATATTTTATCTGGATGTAAATGGAGGACGAGCCTAGTATGTTCATTTCTTGTTTTGGCTTGTGTTTGTGTGATTCAATTCCAATTCAATTCATTCTATTGTTCCCATGGCAATGTCAATTATGGGTACAGGAAGCATTCCAAAATATAAAAGAAATGGGAGAATCATTTCCTGCCAATAAAATCATTTCAGAAATAAAGATCATATACTGGTTAGCGGCCAGTTTCCATCCAAGCCCAGTTTCCATCATTCTCAGTTTCCATCATTCTCATTTAAAACTGTTATTACACTGCAAATTACTTACGCGATGTTACTTATTGACGGTTTAGCACTGAAGATTGGAAACAGACAGAAGAAATTACCAAGAAGTAAATAAGCGGTACAAAAACGGAAGGGATTTCTCGCAAAAATTGTGTTTACTTCCTTATATGGGCAGATAATATATACTGTAATAATATATTTTAACCAAAGTAGAGGCAACTCGTACAACCTGTATCTGTTTGATTTATACAGAGCTTACCCATTGTTTTAGCATAAATTGACGTCTGTGAAAAATATTACATTAACGTTTCCAGGCGCATTGTGTTATAGCGATCGTGCAGAATGTGTGGAACAATGCAAACATACCATTTTTTAAATGAAATTGTTAAATAGACTTGCAAACATGTTTTTAATTCATAAGCTTTTACTGTATCATGACCTAGTTGAATCTATCACTCTATAATAAAACAGGACAGAAAACTGGGCTTGTAAACAAAATGATTCTCAGTTTAAGTCTATAAAAAGGTCATGTTCCACTTCGATAATTTTTAAATGTAAAACACAATGCTTTGGTGTCATAATTTCCAGGAAGAAGTAGCCCTAGTAGAAAGTAGAGTAAAATTTGTCAGGATACATAGATTTGTCCTGAAAAATTAGTTTATATAAGTGACGGAAAGTGGCCAACGACCAGTACTTGTATAAATTGCAATCTTACAAACATTCAACATTTACAGCTGAAAATATTGTTGTCAGTTGTCTATTTAATGAAAAATATACGGTAGCCAAATCATTACACAATGCCGATTTATGTTACATTCTTTGAAATATAACTGAACTTAATTATACAAGTTAAAACTTTCACAATAATTTTTATTCATTTTCCTTGATCGAAATTGATTGAAATACATATGTCATTGTTTACATATGTTTTATACAGCATACAGATGTTTAGATACTGGTTAGTGCACATTAGTTTCTGTAAAAAATTAAATGAAACGCTTTAAGACTGTCCTGACTTTTTTCATATAGAACGAAATAATAAATTCAGTTGTCAAGTATTTTCAATGAAGAATTCAGCGATATACATTGTGGGCATCCAAAGAATTTTTCATAGCTAACATCTAACTTAAATGCATTGTAAGAGTTGAATAAACTGGACATTGTAGTACAAAAACTTGTATACTTTATTCACTTGTTCAGTTTATGCATGTTGTTTTTAGTTTACAGCATGCCATTGCATTTAAAATGTCAACACACGCTCGCACTCCGTGCATGTGTCATTTTGATTGATTAAGTTTTCTATTACATTAATATTTAATTTAAATGTCCAACCTTTCGTGTAATCTCAGGACTATTCTAGTAAACACACACATGGGACCTCGGGAAGGTACTTTTGAAATTGAACACCCATGGATGCAAAATTGAGTTTAAAGAAAACAAAGATCGGGGGTTAAAACTAAGGTACTCGGGTATGTTTAATGGAATAGCCCTCATGA